>JAYMTG010000498.1:0-12008 GCA_036897565.1 Pelargonium exstipulatum
AGTACAGGGACCAATTGGGTCCATTTGAAAGTACAGGGACCAATTCGGTTCATTTTTTGATACTACGGGGACTAAATGTGTAATTTATCCTTAAATTATGTATGTCACATTTGACTATTTAAAAGTAAAAGTTGTGGGTTAATCATTTAAAGAATGGATATATATAATAACAATATAATATGACATTTTATGTGTTTTTACGGCGCGTTTACGTTTAGGAACCCATATGTGTTGTTATGATGTGTCTAAGAAACAGTAAATATAAATGACGATTTTGAGGGAAATGAAGTGTTTGAAAATTAAACAAATTTTGATTTGAATCCAGTAGCATTCAATCGAAACACACATTTAAAATTTTACAGTTTTTCAAACATTATATTTATATTTAAAATATAACATATAAAATTGTAAAGTTCAAATCAAATTCATTTCTCAAACGCAACTTGACATTTTTTTTCTCAAGACATAGTCTTTAAAAGTTAGTGAATCAAAATTTATAAAACATGAACTTAAAAGTAAAATTTAATGCACATATTCTAATTAATTTATCTTATTGTAAGTTAAATTTATTAGACTCAAATTCTTCAAACTCATTGCATAACATAAGCATACAATTTTTAATACTCCATATAGAATTCATGTCAATAAAATAAAATGGAATATTTACATGTCATATATAAATTATATTAGAGGTCATTTCATTTTGTAGGTCATTTGTAAGACTCGTTAATTTTCATTTCACTAATGTTTTTATTTTCTCTGTATGCCACATCTAAATGCATTATTTGCTAATAATATAAACAATATTTTAAACCAAAACATCTTGCACCCAATACTTAGAGTCGATAATTTAGATTTAAATTCGTAAGCATTCAAAATTCAGTCCGGATCAAATCAGTAAAATTCGCTCGTATTACACTCAAAATTTGAACGGTTGTCACCTCTACTTAAAATTGATATAAAAATTCGATCTATGCATATATAGCGAATAAGATAATAATAATAAACGTTAAGCATTTGCATTTTACAACTTTTTATCGGTCATATTTATTATCAGTGAACTGAGCGGTAAATTTAAATTGTTTTGAATTAATAAAATGCATGAGGCGTCGTTATCTTGTCTCCCTTATTTGACACAGTCCTATCCACCGGCGAACGGGCCCACCACCACCAGAAGATTCCCGATCCAACGGCCACGATCCACTCTCCTCTCTCGCAAGCGTCAAATCAGAGCCGTCAAAGCATTTGACCAAAAGTCAATTCCTCTCCACAAACCCATAAAGTCCCCACACCCAACCACTCCTCGACACACACACATCTATCTCTCCTTCTCTCTGTTTTGTCCTGTTTCATGATTCTTTCCCAAACACCCAACCACACCATTTTCCATCATCACCAGTCCACCACCACCACCTAAAAACCTATCTCATCACAACCACCATTTCTCTATTTAATTCTCTTCCCATCCAGGTATTGTTGGAGCCTTGCACATGGGTTTCCTAGGAGGTGCATGCAACGTGTTTGTGGAAATGCCTGAGAGAGAGTGAGACCTAGAAAGCAGAAAGTGAGAGACGGGTTTTGGTGGGTTTTTGTTTCTAGCCCTAATTCGTGAAAAAAAACTGGAAAAGCTGCTTGCTTTTTGGTGGAATCTATGGTGTTTGCCTGTTTTCAGATCTGACTCATGAGCAGTGAGGATTCATGCATGTGGGTTGTTTGGTTCATTGCCATTTTTGTTGAGTCTTGGGTGTGTGGGGACTTGTTTCATGGTTTCTTGTGCCCAACATATGTATATATGTATGTAAATTGTAAACAAGAAGAGAAGAGAAGAGAAGAGAAGAGAGGACACGCTATTATGCTACAGAAATGGGACTGACAGAAGAGAGTGAGCACATGCAGGCAATTGTATGAAGCCATACTTTTGCGAGTGCGTGCTCACTTCTCTTTCTGTCATCTAATAGTTTCACAGTACCTCCTCTCTCCTCTATTTCTATCTCTTCATATTCGTTACACATTTGCATCAATATACAGGTGTATTTGTCTTGCTTCAACATGCCTTCCTCTTCAAACTCTAGGCTCAGTCCTAGAAGTGCAGGTGTCTTTCCTTTTGTCCACAGAAATGACACATCAATGGCTGTACTGTCAAAGCAGAAAAGCAGCAGGACAGCACATACCCATCTTCTCATCTTCTCATGAGTAATTGGGTACTGTCTTTGATGTGTTGTTATGCCTTTATTTGCTTATTATATGTTTTGATTTTAGCAATGAGAATGTTGTTGTGGTTGTGGTTGTGGTTGTGGAGCAGTTTGTGTGTGTGTTGCTATGGTTTCTTTTAGTGCTTAACTTCTTCTTATCAGTTGAGTAATTTGATAAATCATGCCCTAATTCTAAACCTGTTTCATGGGATATTATATTCTACTGTTTGTTTATTAAAATATTGAAAAAAAAAAATCACAATCTTTGAGGAGTGATGATGGGAAGCTTGAAAGCGTGTCTTTTGATGGTCCTATCCTCCCCAAAATCCAATTTCTATGGTGGGTTTTGAAGGTACATCTGCTCCCTGTTCTCATTCTTAACTGAAAACTGTATTTTCTTTCTTTTCTTTTGTACCTCTAAAAATTCATGCTTTATGTCTCTCTAATCATCTTCTTCTTTGAGACCATGCAGGGAAGGTCACATACAAATAACCCACTTACCAGCACAAGCTGTCTCCTATTTTTGGGTATTTTTTTTTCCTATTTGCTTTCCATAATTCCCACATGTTTTTCCATTTTTCCACTAAAGAAACCAATAGACAGAAACCTAATAGTTTTTATTCCCTTTTCTCTCAATTTTGTTATGATAATTGCTATTATTTCATGGGCTGTGTAAATGGGTTTTGTTTTTGTTTGGTTTTGTGATTTGCTGTTCTGGGTTTTTGGATATGGCTCCAAGTAAAAAAGGGTTTTTCTTCTGGTGTTAAATATGGTAAGATTTGATTGTTTCCTTTTCTGTGGAGATCATATTGAAGCCATGAGTGAAGCAGCACAAGATGGAATTTTCCTTTTCCTGGTTAGTCTTGTTGATTCAATCACCTGATTTTTCTGAATTTTGAATTGGTTTCCTTCCTCATTAAAATAAAATTGAAAATCCATCAAATTATAAGTTCTAAAAGCATGTTTTTTGTTTAATTTTTGTTATCAGTCTCAGCCTTTTCTGCTTCTGCTTGCTTTTGGGGAGCAACAACCAACTGGTCTTTGCTGGTTAATCACTGGGGTAAGCACTAACTGTTCGAATATTTTTCCTGTTTAGTTTTTTCTATTTTGCTCATTTGTTTGATCATTTATGTCTTGCTTGGCTTGCTGTACGTTTTGTTTAATTTCTGGTGGCTTGAATTAAACACTTTTGTCGAAGCCATCTGATTGTGTATTTTGCTTGTTTGACATAATGATTTGTAGAACATAGAATTATGTTATTACTTGAATCCAACTGTTTGACATGTTATGTATGATGCTAATTGTAATTGAATCAAGGCGTTTAACTTTTTTTTTTTTGTTCGATCCGAAGAAATCCATCAATCGGATTCTTATTCGGTAGGTCTTAATGATTAGGAGTTATTTTCTGTGAACTTGAGAGATTGATACTTTTGTTGAATATAGATCCAAGCTCATTAATCTCTTTATCTCCACCTATTCTTCCATATTATATTTGTCGTAATCATTGCCCCAAAACTACTTTTGTTTTATGTTATGGTTGTTTAGGTTATGAAATGATAGTTATTTAGTTTTGAGCATATTTTTTGTTCGGTCATGAGTAACTTCATCTCTCGGATTCATATCCGGTTGGTCTTAATAATTAGGGGTTATTTTTCGGTGAACTTGAGAGATTGATAATTTTGTTGAATATAGATCAAAGCTAATTCTTTTTTATCCATCTTCACCTTCATCTTCTTTCTCTATTATATTTTCTGTAATTAGTGCCCAAAAGTATTGTTGTTTCATGGTTTGGTTGTTTGGATTATGGATTTATGGTTATTTATTTTCAGCATGTTTTTTGTTTGATTATGAAGAAGTTCTTTGCTTGGATATTCATACATGGTGGGTCTTAATAATTAGGGGTTATTTAAGGTGAACTTGAGATATTGATACTTTTGTTGATTATTGATCAAAGCTCATTAATCTCTTTATCTATATTTATGTTAATCTTCTTTTCAGTATATTTGTCGTAATTATTGTCCCAAAACTACTTTTGTTTCATGGTTTGATTCTTTGGGTTATGAATTGATACTTGATTACAAATATGGTTTTCCCTGGGATGTTATCTGCTAAGTAGTCAAAATTTGGGTTACCTATAACTTTGGTTGCCACTAGATTGGATTTGGAAAAAGTTGTTGTTCATTGAGTCCTAAACAAAGTAATTTTTGTTATAGCTGGTTATATATTGATTTTAGCATCTTATTTGTGATTTCTAATACCTTATTATAGTACTTATATAATGATGTTACATCTTGCATGACTAGAACATTCTAATGAAGTATATTACAAAGACATAATTAGTGGCAATGAAGTTAAAATTTGACTGTAGATTCTTTAAAATCTTGGTGGCGATGTTGGCAATTTGAAGCTCTTGAATTAATGGAACTTTTTTGTTTATAGGCAAATTAATTATCTATGATGTTAATGATGCGTTTAGCTTTCATTAATCATGGAATCTAGGGGACAAAACTCTATGTTTCGTCTTGGTAAGAACCATGAGACGGGCAATGTTACCGTATATTAACTACATTACTACTGATTACACCGTCCATTATCTTTTTCCTCTTTTTTTACATGTTCACTATGTATGTGATATCCACGTTTTGTTTAATCGTCTTATCTTTCCTTAGGTTGTGGGTGAAGGTGGTGCAACTCCCTCTCTAGTTGATCATTATTCCATTAGGTTAATGGAAAGATTAACATTAGTTTATAAATGCTTAATTCTGTCCCAAAACAGTGTTAATATGTCAGTTTGGTGAGGAAAGGACAGAATTAAAGGGTGGGAATTGCATATTTGGGTTTCTAATGTTTGGGATTGATCTTTGCCTCATTTTGTGTACATCTGATTTAGTACTCCAAATTGCTAAACAATTTCGGTCCTAGGATGGGTAGTACTAGTAATAGTTTCAATGTAAACCCGCTCATCCCTCCTACACGATCTGTGTCCCCACAGGAAGGCAGATGTATCGGTCATAATCAGTCATGGTGAGATCGATCTAGTAGTATCTGAATCGTTGGGAGGTTAATAATGTTACTAACCTATTTACTACTACATACAAATGCTTTTAGGATTAGCTTGCCTTTGTGTCTAAAACCTTATCCCTAGCTTGCCCATTAGCTAGGATACGGGACATGAAATAAACGGCCAGATTCGTCGAACTCGTCCAATCGATTCTTTTATAGAAAAAAAGGGATACATAAGGTGTATTATACATATCCTCTTAATATATAGAAAACATAATTAAATATTGTAGGACACAAATCGTAAGAGTGTCCAGGTGTCAAGTGTTTGTCGATTACAAATCGAACTAGGGTACATTGAGAAGATGGGAGTGTTTGCGCAAGTTAGGATTGGTAGTGTAATTTTTCCTCCATAGAGCTTTGCTGTGGACTAGTAATCAACAATCTTTATTGTTTAATTCCATTAATGTAGGAGAATTCCAGAAGTGATAGTTTTTGTATTCGCAATTGACGGTATAAAATATGTATATATATTGAGTGGATATTAGGATAAACTAAGTTGTATGTGAAAATAATCAGATAATATATGGTTGTGATTTATTTATACTTATTATTGCACATAAAAGCCTCTTAATTTTATGGTTAGTCACACAGATTAACTATATTGAACCTTTGTTTGCGTTGTTAATTTTCCCTAGATTGGTCAACACCATCAGTGTATTTCTCCCTTGTTTGTCATCTTTGTTCTTCAATTAATATTTCTTTAGTGTAGCTTTGGCCTATGCTCCCCGCCAATAAACCTGTTATTTGTATTTGTTTGGATGAGTGTGTGTGTGTGTATGTATGTATTACATGCATTTCTCTTCTTACCCCTGCTGATTTTACGGTAGAAACATTTACTATGATTGACCAAATTAATGACCTATTACGTGTGTTGAGGAATTTGAAGTCATGTGTTCTTTTATATGTGTACCTACAACTAGAGCTTGCAATTCATGCTAACGTGTCATGTTAGATGTCAAATGTGTGTAACATTGGTAAGCACATACACGACATGTTTACTAAACGTGTTGGTGTGTCGCCTGTACCTAAAGGAAAGATGATGAGTTGCAACTGATGCTGCTCTTATTCTCTACTTTCACTCTCTTACCTTAGGCACAATATATTTGGACGATAAGTATAGACTTGTGGGTAGATTGGAAAATTGGATAGGAGAGGTGGAGAATTGATAAACTAGAAGTGATTAACCAATGCTATAATTTTCTAGCGTTGAGTTGTTAACATATATATTATATTTGTGTTATTCTGTCATGTGTGTTTTAACAACACAAACACACATGATTATGAATTTGATGTGTCCAAATACAGTTATAATGTTAGTGTAGTGCTCGTGGCTGTTCAGTTCATCTGATATAAGCCCCAAGCGATGAGAAACTACTGCTCCTGGCTGTTCACGCTCCTTGTCCCAAATCGCCAGCTCTACCTATGGCATAGCTTGAGAACTCTCCCAAAACAAGTGACTATTTTCTTATTAAAAAATAGTCCAAAAATGAGTGTCGACCTTTTATTTTGGTTAGTTATAGTCATGTGTTAATTATCAACAATAAGTTAGCTAAAACAGCTTAGTTCGGTAAAACAATAGCACATGAGGGTATAAGAGGGAATATTTAACTCTAACTAACGCATCCGTAATCTTAACAAAAATCGAAATGTGGACACTCATTTCGGATCAGATGGACTATCATTCAGCTTCCCTAGGGATGTGAATTTCTTATTGAAAACCATATTATATTATTTCACGGCCTTATGGTATTAATGTATGTGTATAGCTGTATTTTCCATTACAATAAATACTCTCTCTGGTCCAAAATAACAGTAATGTTTTCCTTAATTTTTGTCCCAAAATAAGTGTCCAAACAGGGCACTTATTAATAGGAACACTATTTAAATATGTTCTTACATGAATGCCCTAAAGGCAACCAAACTTCTTGTGGAATTTAGAACAGATGCTTATAAACATGATAGCTATCTTCAAAATTCTCTACATGTCAAAATGTGCCTAGTCTCTTCATTTAGGAAACATCTATGTTTCATATCTTGGATAGAGCTTTGCCATTTTTTTTTAATGTTTTGTTCCTCGAAGTGGAAGAACAGTTCAATGTACGTAACTTGTTTTTATTCCCAGTTCTTTATAGTTCTTCAATGTTGGACATGCTTTGATATGCTTCTAGAAGTTTTGATAGCCTACTCATGTCTCATGGGTCTTCTGTTCATATTTTAGAACTTTTAAAAGGATCTGAAGTAATCTTTTACCCCACATGTTTCAGTATTTATGTTTTGTTTTGTAATTGGTATGTAGCTGAAGTTTAGCACCTGTCTGGCCAACCACTCCACTCTTAACCTTCAGGTCTTTATGGTTTAAGTAGTAGCTTTAAGTTTGTTTCTCGAAATGACAATTGTCTACCTGGACTGTCTCGCCTACGACCACGGGTTAGGGCAAGCTCGTAGTCCCATCCTGCAATGCGGGATGCGGGCAAGGTGGGGCTGATGAAAAGTTGCAAAATAAGGTCGTGTGAGTTTAAGGTCATGAGTTTTTGCTTTTGGTCCGGCCACAATCTCTAGGTATACTCAAAGTAGCTTCAGCTTGATGCAGTGACCAGTTCCCGTATTATATGTCGAATTAGGAAAAGGAGTTGGATATAACATTAGGGCTGAACTTGGAGTTGAATGTGTAGTTACAAATGTTGTCAAGTTGAATATGGAACTGTTTAAGCAATATATGATTCTACGAAATGCTGCATTTGTTGATTTGGTGTCAGTATATAGTGTCCACAAGTACGAGATATTTTATGATTTTGAATTTATGATGCACAGAATTAGGTATAGTAGATAGTACTTGTAAATTTGGAACTGTTGATATCACGTTGTTTGCTAGGGTTTTTGCTGTCTCCTCTTCAAGCTGTCGTTGAATAATTTCGAAATAGCTCTGTCCTATAATCTATCTAATCTTATGCACATATATCACTGATCTCACGAAAGATGTTTTTAGTTAGTTTTTTTAATAATCTTTGCGCATAGTTATTGTTAATTCCTTGGCGCTGAGGCAAAACAGTATAATGTGTGGAATAGACACTATCTTCAGTTCTTCACAGCTATGTGTTGAGTTTAATTTTAGGGAACATTTAAGTATACAAAAGCAATGTACGTGTCGACAAGGATAGTTCCAACTATGTATCGAGTTTAAATTTTTGGAACATTTAGGTGCACGTATAAATACACAAACACCGAGTGTTAGCAGGGGTTGTTTCAACCATGTATCGGGTAAATGTATAACCTATTGATTACTATGCTTTTATTTGAAACCCGATGGCTTTTTTCTCTGTTTCTTCAGAACTGATCTTTTAAGTTTTAAATGTTGTTAGGATCGACATGGAAGAAGAGACAGTTATTACGGGACCTGCAGATTCAAACAGCAGCACCAACGCGTTACGTGTGAGTTCTCAGGCAAGAAATGGAGTTTTTTCCCCTGGAAAATTCAAAGGTGTCGTTCCACAGCCGAACGGGAACTGGGGTGCTCAAATATACGCCAACCACCAAAGGATTTGGCTTGGGACATTTAAATCCGAAAGGGAAGCTGCTATGGCTTACGATAGTGCTGCAATCAAGATTCGGAGTGGAGACTCATTCAGGAACTGTCCATGGACCGACACAACCCTTCAGGAACCGGATTTCCAGGCTCAGTACAGCGTAGAAGCTGTACTCAACATGATCAGAGACGGCTCGTACCAATTCAAGTTCAGAGAGTTTTTGAGGAGTCACTCTCAGAGTAGAGAGCAAGAAGTTGGTTTGGGCCATGGAGGGTTGCTTTGTAGGCAACTTTTCCAAAAGGAGCTAACGCCGAGTGATGTTGGGAAGCTTAATAGGCTCGTGATCCCGAAGAAGTACGCGGTTAAGTACTTCCCGCGTGTTTCAGAAAGTGCAGAGGAGAATGCTGATGGAAGCGTATCCGACGACCTGGAGCTCGTTTTCTACGACAAGCTAATGAAGTTGTGGAAGTTTCGATATTGCTATTGGGCGAGCAGTCAAAGTTTCGTCTTCACGAGGGGATGGAACCGGTTTGTGAAAGAAAATGACTTGAAGGCGAATCACACCATCACTTTCTTGCTATGCGAACACAAAGTTTCGAGTCAGAAAGAGAACTTTTGCATGATTGACATCGACAGGGGTCAAACAAAAGGCGGCGCCTCATCTGAGGGAGCGAAGCTAGATGTCGGGATGATGCATCTTGAACTGAGATTGAGTCCCATTCTCGAGACCAATATTTTCAAGAACCTCGAAGAAGAGGACGGTGTAGTTGAAGTGGACTCGTTGGAATCGCAACTCGCATTCAGGCCAAGTGTTGTTGACGCCGGAGGAGGCTCGGGAAATCTACGAGAAGACGAGGAAATGGGGTTGCATTTGGAGCTGGAACTTGCGAACAAGCTCGAAGAAGTGAAGGCGGAGCCTAGAAAAGCCAATGCAGATTCTGATTCTGATAGTTTCAAACTATTCGGAGTGAAGATCAAGAGGCAATGCTGCAGAGAAGGGTTCTAAATCCGGTAAATTACTTCGTATTCTCTTCGAATTTGGTACTTAGAATGAACGTCTCGTATAATTCTCTTGCAATTTTTATTTTGGAATATCATATGATCAAAACATGCTTGAACTGAAGTTTGGTTTTTGCCATTTTAGGTTTCAAAGCTTTTGCTATAGAGATCTAATTTAACCGTTAATGAAAAGTGCTGCGAAAAGTCATTTTCGAAATATCGGTGGTTATTTTTTAGAGGCAATTTCTACATTCGAACGTGAGATCTCAGATAGAATTCAAAACACTATAATTGCATTAATTTTTCACATCAATTAGTAACATTATATTTTTCACCTTTTACCGATGACTAATCTCGCAATAATTTAAAGTTGAATGACGTGTAAGTTGACGTGAATATGTATGTGTTGGTCGACAACAAAACCATATACTTAATTTTTTATTATAATTAGAATTTAAGTAATTGTTAGTGATAATTATACAGATGACACTTGTTAATCAGACCTACAAAATTGTATCATCAAATGCATGATTAATGATATTGACATTGACCTAATTTAGGTAAAGATTCTTTCTATTAACAATCAAGAACAAGCATGGTGACAAATTGAACATGTGAATGTCCCACCAATATAATAATTATTTGCATCTTCAAATTCCTAGACCCACCATATAAAATAAAAAAGATCAATGATGATGTCAAAAAATAATATATTTTTTTTAGAAGATATGGGTACCTTGAATCTAATACTTGACCCACAATGCATGGTAGGTTCATGCAAATCCAACCCTAGTCATGTTATGTCAATTTTAAAATTATTGTACTAAATTAAAAATTAATTATGCTTATACAAATTGTTGACATTGACTATATATAATTTTTTATTTCCTTAATTTTAGTATTCTCCATGAGTTGAGTACCTCTTCTCTCTACCAAAAGTTTTTTTATCGAAAGATCTTTTAAGTTTGTTTAATATAGTTTTGGTTGATTTCGATTAAATATTTGTCTTTTGGTTTATGTCTTATATTCATGCTTATACTAACCTCTTATAAATTATATTATATATCTTTGAAGTGTAGCTTCATTGGATAGTCATAAATTTTTATCCAAAACTTTACGAGTTTAAGTATCATTAAGTTACGAGCCATGAGACATCCCTTCAAGCGTTGAGTCCACCCAATCGAATTTGATGTGGAGATCGAAAAATGTCTTTCATCTGACTGACATATGATGCACCGTTGACCTGGTGTCGTCATATTCAAGAGAGAGTCCACGAGCTGCCATCCAAGTTGTTTAAAATCCATAACTGAAAAGAACAACAAGTCAACTCCCACTCATTCTCGATCCCACATGCCATTATCTTGATTGTTTCATCATGCAACGTATTTCATGAGTAAAATGATATCTAACTCTTTGCAAGATAAATATAACAATATTTAACTTATATTATATGTCAATATAGTACACTTAACACGTTATAATTCAACACATTACCGTTACTGTTCGTCGTCCACGCTCGATGTAGCTAGTGGCCAAATTATTGGATGGTTTACACCCACAAGAAGATTGAACCAACCAATTTGGGTAGACAAGGGTTGGGCACAAAATAAATGTCAATAATTGAGAGTGAAAGTAGGCAAATGTTGTGACAAGAAAATGTCTATGGCCCTTGAGTGGTGAAAGGAACACAATGACACATACCCACATACTCAACATTACATTTAAAGAAACAAAATTGATGGAATAGCTCTCTCTCCCACCCACAAGATAAAAAAGATAGCAATTATCAACCCTACCATTATTGACTACAAAACATAAAATGAACTATTCATGATGCTTATATCATCCTACCACAAAACCCAATGGCCCACTACATCATCCTATTTCGACTTTATAGACAAATCCGTAGGCATATGAAATTTGACTCGCATTTTTACGTAATCAAGTTTGTCACAATAGAATTAACAGACAAACTTGTAAATTTTGTAAATTAATCGAATTTGGATTGGGCCATTTCAGCCCGATTATGATGAAAGACCTGAAAATGCAAGCTCTAAATAGAGGGCAGGTGCAATCAAGAGCTTGAGTCGTAGTTGTCTCCTTACATGCAAGTTTGTTATGAGAGTTTTTCGATCATATATACTTCAGAAATGATATTTAAGAGATTGAGAATAGCTTATATTTGCTTAATTTATAAGAATTTGGAGCTAGAATATGACTATTGTGAATT
>JAYMTG010000499.1:0-11997 GCA_036897565.1 Pelargonium exstipulatum
ACAGATTTTCCAATTGTACCACGATGTTGAAGATTAAAGGTGTCAGGCTTCATTCGCTTAACATAACCTTTTTCACTAAAGGCCTGAATTCATCGACAAAATAGATTAAACAGTGATAATTTGGGAAAAGAAAAAAAATGAGAAAGAACTGCATATACACATAATTTGGGGAAAGTGTGGTTCAGTCACGGTGAAGGTAAATACCAATAGCATTTCATCATTTGGAATAACATCTATGTCATCAAGTTGGCCAACTTCATTATTTTCCAACATTGAACGCCTTGGTGTGGAAAATTTGTTCTTTAGCTCAATTGCTTCTTCTTCTATCAACTACAGATTGAACAATGAAAAGAAGTAAAGGGGATGTCTGACTTGGATATCAAGAATAAATAAAAAGATGGTTTCAAAATTATCAATGATACTAGCAAACATGAAAAATGCTATTCCAAAAAATGAATAGTAGATCTCTAGTATCAGAATTCAAAAGGAAAAACCATTAACTAGCCTGATCATAGGCGTGGGGAGCTCAACGCTACATGTAGTTCCATCATGTGGGGGACTGCATAGACCATACACATTGACTAGCACAAACAAGGTCAAGAACATAGAGGATTTTCCCAGAACTAAACTCTTCTCTAATACCACAGTTAAGTAACCCAACTCAAAACCGAATGTAAGTGCATCCCCAAATTACTTACAGAGATTATCAGGGACATATCCTTGACGGGGACTTCTCTAAGAAATTAATATAAAATGAAATGCAGGAGGGAATACAAAAAAAATGCAAATAAATAACCCATGCTTATTCTACTTACATCAACACATTCAAACAAAACTGACTTAACAAGTTTCACAATAAGCTTATTGAAAAAATAATGCATTACTCTAACTCAGAAGGTAGCAAATAGAAAGGAAAAAGATAAAAAAACTATCGAAATGAGTTTTAAAAAAACAAATATAAGATGGGGGCAAAAACATCTTGCAAACCCCCCAGAGCACTATGAAATATCCTTAAGGAAGTACAAAAGTTATTATGTACATTATAATGCTATCAGTTGAAACACTGTCATAATTTGAAGTGTTACAACAACAGTATTAAAGAAGTATCAGTTCAGTTATAGATATTTCAGATATACTATCTTGCACAATGTTAAAGCACAACAAAAACACTACCAAGTATCAAGTAACAATTCAGTCAATGTTTAGAGCCCTAGAATCTTAGCAGAGCACGTATAACTCAGCTAATCATATGCAGCATTAATAAATACGTTATAATGCTATCAGTTTAAACACTATCATAACTTGAAGTGTTACAACAACAGTACTAAAGATATTTCAGATATACTCTCTTGCACAATATTAAAGAACAACAAAAACATGCCTAAACTGTGATATTAAACCTCATACCCGTAATATGTTCTTCCTGGACGACAAGAGGGTCTCTAGTTTCGAAATTTGATCCGTCAAGGACAAACTTTCATCAATAAATTTTTTCCTCTGCATGGTAGAAGGAAGAGAGTCTCATGTGACATTACAGGTACCATAATAGACTAAATGATTAGGATTGCAATAGAAAATATGCACCTCAAGTTGGGTAAGTCTTCTTAGGCTTATGTCCAATATAGCTTCAGCTTGTCTTTCAGAGAGGCCAAATGCTGTAATAGAATATGACGGCACATTGGTTAATATACAACTAAACTAAGTAAACTTCTAAAACCCATGTACCATAACATCTAACTTTTAAAGAGCAGTACAGATTAATGATAATATCCGAATTCCTATATATGTCATTATGGACAGATAAAACCTAGCAACCATTAGTAGGTTGAAGCTGACAGTTATAAATAAATAAAACAAGCCCCAATATGTATTTAACAGATAGCAATTATGATTTTCAATATTCATCGCACACTCTAGCATTTTATGGCTCCAGTCTTTGCACAAGCAAGTCAATAGAGCAGAACATACAGCTTCGAGCTACCTCAAGCTTTCTGTTCTTGCAATATTATTTTAGTAGATATCGTTAATGGACCTAATGGTTGTAGAGGTTAAC
The DNA here is from genome assembly GCA_036897565.1 of Pelargonium exstipulatum. Classification (NCBI taxonomy): domain Eukaryota; kingdom Viridiplantae; phylum Streptophyta; class Magnoliopsida; order Geraniales; family Geraniaceae; genus Pelargonium; species Pelargonium exstipulatum. Next base: position 2,054 of record JAYMTG010000499.1, read on the forward strand.
GACATGAAATGTTTATACAAAATTTGGAAGTGCCAAAATAATAAAACTTAATGAAGTAACATCCCACTCCATGAATAATGGCAGATTAAGACCAACCACCAACCTTGGGGAAAAACAAACGGAGGAAACCCAGTAATAGAGTTTAGACACGTGTGCTCTTTTCAATCGAAACAGACATAATTGAATAAGTGACAAAAGATTTAAACCACCAGAATTTTCTAATGCGAACAATTTTTACATTATCCACTGTATGGTATACGATTTTACTCAGCTCGTGGTCTGCAATAATCCCCATAAACTTACTACAAACATCCTTGTATATTGAGATACAAAGTTAAAGTGTTAAACTACAGACAACTCTATAATGACACTAAAAATCATAGTTCATATGCTACAAAAGGTGACCCTGCATATTGAATAATTGTCAAAAGTTCACCAAACCCAACCACTTACAAAATGCTTGAAAAACGAAGCGTCGTACAGAAATTGGAACTATGATTATGATAGAAATACAGTCAAAAGGAGAAGGGGACGCAGAAAATGTCAGAGTATTTAAAATAATGTAAGAAATAGGGGACGATATCCAGATAATTATTAGAAATTATGATCTATACCGTACTTGAGAGAATTGTGTATATTAAAAGAAAATAAAGGGTTAAGAAATAAACCAAGAGTGTGAGAATAATTTAAAACTAAGGGAAGCTTACCATTTCTTAAACCAGTTGATGCCAAAGCATTGCTTGAAGCTTCCCTAATAATACGAATCACTCCATCCAAATTATCAAGCCCCATAACAACACCCTGAACGAATAAGGATAAAAATTAACCACAAGAAAAATAAATAAATAAAGGGCCTTTCCATTGATGGGATGCCCAAATGCAAATCTAGCAATAACCTTTAAGAGCAGCTATACCTCAACAACGTGCCTTCTTTCCTTAGCCTGTGAAAGCTTATATGATGCACGCCTCTCAATAACAGAACATCTGAAGTCTATGAAAGCCTGTCATATATTTGAGATGCAGCTGTCAACTTTCAAGTAAGCAGTGGTATAAAAAGGCACAATCTCCACAAATACTCGTGTATGAGTGTTGCTTGATATTGAAACCATCACACTAGTCTAGCATAAACATTTTCCACCACATATAACACATTATAAGGTTATTCTTAAGCATAAAACTATAAATAAATAAATAAACAGAAGCTACCGAGTGTTTACATCATACATGAGGGCTATTTGGTTAAATTGATACTTCCTAAGGAACCGCACACCAGTTCTTGTCACTTCTTGATTAACTGTAAGTCTGTTAACTATAAAGCCTTCTCAGAATCTCGGACAAGTTATTAATGAGACACACCAGTGTATAGGGTTTTACTTTAAATAAGTATAGGAAGAAAAAATCATTGTACACAAGAACTACAAGAGATTAGGATGAAGGACAAATTGAACTTGCAAAGATAATTTGCAGAACAAGTAAATACCCTGTTGCACTAAAGTATAATTTTTTTGTGTTAATGCAAATATTGTGGTTTCAGTCTTAACTTTTTGAAATAGTCAACAACAGGAATGATCACAAAATGGATTCAGCATTGATTTAATTGTCTCCAAATTCCTAATTCTTGGAAGAAAAAAATATCATCACTCTCAGTAAAGCAGAAGCCCAGCCTTATTTGTATTTGGCTTAGGCCGCTTAGCTATTACAGTTCATTTTCCGTCAGCCCAGTACTCAAGTTTAAAGCACCAATTTTGCATCCAACATCCTATAGAGCATCAAGTAGATAAAACTGAAAGAAAAACAGATACAGGTGTCTAGTAAACTGTATTATGTTGGACAGATCTGAAGATACATTTCTTCCCAATTTTTCATCGACTCGTTGGTTAGTATAGCTAGTAGTTCATAGTATTACATGCATGTTAACTGTCCATTTTTGCCACCACTCAAACATTATAGGTATATTGTATAAGCAGAAAACAAGAGTCCCGTCACATCAAAATGCACAGGCAAAGTGTGTGTGTGTGTGAGAGAGGCATGAAGCTAAGTAGTCACCTGCAACATTTCCTTCAGACCCATAAGTTTAGGTTGGCCATTGAGAATACTGTGCATAGATAAAAATAATATCAAAACCGGCAAAATACTATACTGCATCATCTCAGCAGTCTACTGTAACAAAGAGAATATAGTATAATTCAATATTCTAAAAAAACATAGTAAGTCAGCATAAGACACCAAGGAACCCAACCATTTCCCACACATTGCCTATTGTCAATCATATTACACCCCTCCCTGAGTTTAGGAAGAAAAAAAAAATCTCAAATGTACCTTCCAATGGAAACCACTGTACACAAGCAAGGGAAGAAAATGCAATCTTGTTCTTGTAAGAAACAAAGAATACCTAAACATTTGAAAAGATGACTTGTGTAAACCAAACCATCAACCTGATGATGGTAATGTCTAACATGAAGTTTTCCCAAGTTTTGTCATTTTGCAACTTTGCATCATCCATCTTAATCTAGCAGTGAACCAAGTTAACTTGTAACAAAGAAGGATGCCATAGACCATATCGGTACAGGACACCTGTAATTTAAAAAGCCAATGAGGGGCACGCTCAGGCATGAGGTGCTTGGTTAGAACCATTAAATTGTCGAGGCAGGGTGCTTTATTGAGACTCAAAGGCATGTGTCTCAGATGTTTTCAAATTGAAGTTGAGGAGCAACTCAGTCGTACCTCTATTTTTTTCATTTGTACATTCATCACTTCATCTTCAATTAATTACGGTATTCTAAATTTGGAATGAAGATGGACTCTTCATTTTAGTTTCATAGAATTTATGAACTTTTTTATCTATTCTTGGCAAATTTGATATTTAAAAACGGACATTAAAAAATAAAAAGGAAGAAGATAGAGCAACTTTTTCTCAAGTTTGAATGTATTTGGCACTGGTCATGTTTGAATTTATACTTTTACAAACAAACAACATAAGTGCACCTCACTGTGCAACTTAAATGTGCTTTGCACCTTTCAAAAACACTGACAATGTTATAACGATACCATCCAATAAGTGCTTTAAGTCTTACAAGCCAGTTAGTAAATTTCACTCATAGTTATTTACGGCGCAAACCCCTTCTGGAGCCATGGTGCATGGAACACGCCTTTTGAAAATAAGGAGCACATTCACTTAAATTTATATATATTCTATTGCCACGCTAAAAAATCATGTAATTAAGCTAAAGATAAAAGTGATAATTCATAAAAGTCATCATCATTAGTTCATTACGCCAAAGATCTAAAACGAAAAGTGAAAAGTTAAATCCAAAATAATGACTACTGTTTTTTGCTTTTCAATGGTGTATTTGCTGCTAGGATGGTGTATTTATAATAGTATATTGTGATTGCATTATTACATTATAAGAATTTGGAAGATCAAAAGGTTTAGGAATAAGGAGAGCCATTGTGATTAAACCTCCCTTTTTTATTTGAAATTTGATTGCTTCAATATATAAGCTATAGTATTAAATTATGGATTTGAATTTTGAAATCAACATTTTAGTACAAATCTGCATTAAATTGTTCATGTACTGAATTGCATTATACTAATTGGTAAGTTCATCAATAGTTGGGTGGTGATTGGAGTTGTTTTCAAGAAAATTAGTAGATAATTGTGTTACTAATTGAGGGTTTTTGTGGAGCATTCAGAATAAACCGATAACACGTTTATAATCCGAGGCTTTTAGCCATTGAAGGCGAATTTCCTTTCGCTTTAGGAGATGCCCATTCCCGCGAAAGTGTGTTAACATGGATTGATTCAGTCGGGAGCTTTAGGCTTTCAACTACGAGTATCAACACTTCACAGTAATAGTTCAATATGTTCGATTAACTTAGTCCTTAGCGTTAATATCCCGTCTTTTGTTATCTAGATTGCCAAGTTAAGTAATCTTAGCACTGAGTTGCACTATGGGTGGATCTTGGCAACCCGAAGCATGAATCATGCCAGCATTTCCTAGGATAGTAAAGTAGGAGCTCGGGAATGGTGTAGCTGAATGGTCGGGGAAAGGTAGAGACAGAACATGAACTCACGGGTCTTGTAACGATTTTAATACGGTGATTAGGAAGGTTCTTAAGCTCTAATCAAGTCCTAATCATCTAAAAGGTGTTCTCGTGGTGAAGACGCCCAAACTAGAAAAGGAAAGATCATAGGGTGGTTGTTGTTGCCGAGCTGTGAGCCACATTCTAGTTCTCCCCCCACACGCCACGCCCAACTAAATGTCATCAATAGCTGTCTTACGAACTAAACTCCAACCCGTATTATTCTGTACATACACACACATCACTATTATTTTCAGCATTTGTCGCAATCACTTGGCTGGCATATGATTTGGTTGTTTGTGTGATCAATAGTTGGAGGGTGGTTTGAAACTAGTTTTTAATCGCTTTGCGACTTTTAGCATATGCTTCTTATTGCCAAATTGGTATTATTTAACGACGAGTTGACTCACATTTCGATTAATTTATATCCTCAGGGAAGTTGCTGCAAGTAACTTGTGGTGTGCTTGGAGCTATTGGGCAAGCTTCTCATTTCACTACTTGTCATTGAAATCTAGCTTCCTTCACACAAAAAAGCCATAGCTAAAATGAGAAGATATGCTACCTTGTAAACAGTGAAAATTAAGGTAAATTCTATGTTCATTTGACTTCATGTGTTTAATGTTTTTCATTTCTGGGTCTAATACTAAAAATGGTTTGTGTCTGATATAAATTTGCAGGAAGACTCTGGTTATGGAGGAAGCAGGATTTGTAGAGTTCATATTTTGTTCTATAAATACTGTAATTATAAATCAAATTTTTTTGATTTTTTTGTCAAATGCATTCATTTCATTTGTATGCATAGAATAGAAAAAATATATACATATTAATGGGTTCCAGTCCTTTTTGCCTGATTGTGACTCAATTACCAAAAGTTTGCAACTTTTTCTCTTAGATTATATATATGGATCTAGAAAAATGAAATGGTGGTGAGGTTGTTGAATAATTAATTAATTTGATAATGAAGATTAAGACAGCTTAACTAAGAGGTCCTTTCTTGAGAGTGCTCTCATTCTTGTCATCTATAGAATTATGCAATTAGAGGAGGATCTATTAAGAACTGAGTTTCAACCTATAACAATAGGTGTAAGTTAATACTTTTTAGCGTGAAACGTTTGATTTATAAAATATATTGCACGTGTTGAATTATAATTTGAGTAAATTATTTATAGTAATGTCATTGTATTATTATTTGTGATTTAAAAAATTAATATGAAGCTCAATTGTGATTTAGACTGACTCATAGTTAAATGATCATTATGAACTTTAACCCTAAAATAAAACGGAAATGATTAGTTCATGTACTTACGTGCATGTATACTGCATGTAGGCCGACGTGGACTAATCACAACCACACATCCCTTGCATTGAAAGGGGACGAGGTGAGACCCCGACAGTTTTGGAGAGAGAACAAAAGATGGTGTGGCTAAGAATGTGTCACGTCAGCTTACATGTATGCAATGTGCATGAATATAGATACATGCAACGATCTGCTTCCCAAAATAAAATTACCACATTATTTTACTTATAATTTCCATTCAATATTTATACAGTTGAGACATTAAATTACCAAATGGATGGACCAAATTGGAATAGTGTCACGGACCGAGAGATCCGGACTCGCGCGGCGTTCTAAAACTCCCGTTTCCGATGAGAGGGGTCAGCCTTTTCCATAGGCATCAGGCTCAAAACACTCTATTAGGGGAATGCATAAGCTATGCAATACACATGATCAAGTGAATAAGATTGACCAACATTCAATTCTTAAGTGCATGAGCACACACCACATGTCAAAGGCCACCTGCAAGGCGCCTAGGTAGACATGTTCTTTTGGATTGTAGCATACAACTTTCTTTGGCCTACGAGTTTCAGTCTCTTTGCTCAGGTTGGGGTGTTCATTGATTCAAAACCAGATCGTATAGATAAGACTAAAAATCCAAAAAGAGAAGAGAAAAAAGAAATCGGTTCAGACCGGAACAAGACTAGACCAGACTGAATACCATAGTTAAGGCCGAAATCTGACTGAAATTATTCAGTTAGGGTTTGGTCCAGTATAGTGCAGGCCGGTTATTTCAACATCCTTATACATAGGTAATTTTTCATTTGGAAGAGTTGCTTTTCAACTGTTTGTGACTGGTTGTATTACTTATATGTGCTCTTCAGAGGAAGGACTGCAGGAATATTTTTGTTTCAAGAAATCCTCTCAGCTAATTTCTCTGAAATTCTTATGGATACAATAGTAAATTAGTCTCCTTAAGTAAGGCTGTGCCACTGTAGTAAGTAAGGGAACCCTCTAACTGAACTTAGTTAAAAGAATAGAAGGTTTGGATTAGAGTTGATCATAATGAAAAGGTTGCCAAACTAACATATAAAATTAAACCTTAAGAGTATTTGTGAAATGTGCATTCTGAAGTTGTTGGGCATTCTGGTATTGATATAGGTACGTGACATTAGTTTCTACTCTTTGCTTTTGTTATTGTTTCTTTTATTTTTTTTCAATTTCAACAAGCACACATTTTTTGCCCCTCAAACTTAAATTGTTGGTTTATACCCTAGTTTTTCCATTAAGGGGTACTTTGTTATGACGACTTGTCATTTCACATGTATTGGAAGTTACTCTTTTGTATAGTTATTAAATTACACGGACATTTATGGCATTATCGATGAAGCAAACCAGAAATATAATTATGTCAATTTGAAAAGTTAATTATAAGATGTTAGCTTCAGTGCTATATACATTTAAACCCCTTTGTCATTACAACTTTGTCTTTGGTTTTAACTACCCTCGCACTGGCAGGGATGTGAGCGTGAAGTTGCAGACGCAGCTAGTGGAACCTCAGATGAACTTAAGAGTGAAAGCATTATGCGATTATCTTGGGCTCTTGTCCATTCCAGGCAGGCAGAAGATGTGCAGCGCGGGATAGCTATGCTTGAAAGTAAACTGAATGCCAACATCTAGTTTATTCCATCTTTGTATTCATCATTCATTATTCAAAACCGCTTTCCTCTTCGTTGTCTTGTATCGTCATCAACAGCATAACAACATTTTCTTAGAGATACCATTTTTATTGATCTTTAGCTGTCAAATATTTAAATTTACCTTTACATAACCTGAAGATTCTCATTTTCTACCTTCCTCCTGTTGTTGTTTTAATTCTATCTTGTGTTGCTTCCAGCTTCCTTGACGAAAAATGGAACTCCTCTGCAACAGAGAGAGAAGCTTTATCTTCTAGCTGTTGGATTTTACAGAACTGGCAATTATTCAAAGAGTCGTCAACTTGTGGAACAATGTTTGGAGGTTTTTCTTGGCCTTATACTATTAGATTGTACTATTTAGCATAATTACTATTTGCAATAGCGTTCTCTCTTCTAATACATGTTTATCCACTTTAGTTAACCCCTCATATTAATGTTTTTGTACTGTTAATTCCTAAAATGTTGGATACTCATAAAATCTCTTACTCTATTTCTAAATTACCAAACTTTTGATTGTTTTATTATGCTCGAGTTAATGGGCTTAGCTTGAAATTTATGGCTGTGCAGATTGCACCTGATTGGAGGCAGGCTCTGGGCCTTAAGAAAGCAATAGAAGATCGAATTGCCAAAGGTAAGAGTTGAAGACTCATTTGAACATACGATTGTCATTTTACAATCAAATTGACGGCATTGCGAACAATTTGTTGGTGCAGATGGTGTTATTGGAATAGGTATCACGGCTTCTGCTGTGGGACTTATAGCTGCTGGGGTTGCTGCAGCATTGGCTCGCAAGAATTGAAGACACCATTCCTACCATGTGCATAATGACATTCTCTCAGGATTGGCTTCTTTGGAATCACAGTTTTTTCCTAAAAGAATGCTTTAAATAACTGTAGGACCTATAATGTCACTTGGATACTGAATAGAAGTTGGTATTTTTGTTTCTGTGGAAACTAATAGAGATTGATAAATAACCTCATTATGGTTAGTTTTGTATGGTTGTCTGCAAATGAGTTCTTATACTGATCATAGTTTCAAAATGCGTTGGTTTATGTTTCTAGGATTCCTTCGGTCTCATTAATGTTTCGGGTCATTATTTATTTATTTAACGTCGACTAGTATCTATTATTGTCCGGCTAGTGGAGAAGTCAAATGAGAACTGTAGGCCAAGTTAGGAGATGCATTGTAATATATATTCTTCCTTTATGGCGGTCTTATTTATCGTTATGTTATAATATTCCAACAAATTTGAAAGAATATTAGTTGACAATAAAGATAATTTTGTAATTAATGACTAGTAATTTGTTCGCATAATTGAAAAAAAGTAAGTGTTTGACGTTCTCAAGGTGTAAATTACATTTGTATGATATAAAATGGTTGTGACAGAAGTTTCTGTTATATAAGTGGTTAATATATACATTTTTTATTCTTTCTGAGGTTTCAAGTACTTTGAACCTCTTTGTCAACGCTATAATATGAGATGTGTGAGGTGGAATTTACGGTAACGCTTCTTTTGAGAAGTGAAAAACATTGTTACTTCGAGTATGATGTCCCGTTGCTGATAAAAATATGTGTGATGTAAAATATGACTTCTATCACAACTTGTGACATAATTGTGACGAAAAAAATTCTCCTACAAATTTTCGTCACAATTTGTAACTGTTTTTGGATAATATATTCAGTGTGTTATGCATTTTTACGAACTGAAACATCTTGAACTAGTGTTAAAATAAATTCATGATATAGTATATCAAAATTTGTGAGTAGCTAATAAAGTACCACATCATATTTTTTTTCTTTATTCAAATCAAACTATAACATTAGTATTAAATCCTTGAGGCAAATAACATCACTCCAACTTTGAGGTAAAACATAGAACATGATGCTCTAAATAATGCGTGAGCACCTAGTTCTTAAACCGTTTTACAAATGAGAAAGAAACACACCCCAATTTCAATAACAAGACCATACTCATTAGTCATTACACATCCTGATCCTTTCTTGAGATTCGAGATAACTTTTTGCACCTCTCCTTCAACCACAACATTCATCTGGCCAATTGTACGTTTTGACGCAAGAGCCTCTACTAAGTTTGCACTTGCCAACCTACCCCTCCTACATCGTCATTTGACCTTCTCCATCTCCATTCCTGATCTAGAGCTACCCAAACACCACCATACCCCTCATTGTCAAAAGTAGCTACATCAAAATTGAGTTTAATAATCCAGTCGACAACCATGACCCGATCGAACAATCTACCACGAGAGTTGTACTTCCGACCTCTTCCTTAAATGCTATAGCTACCATACAACTCTGTCAAACTGAATCCGCCTCCTCATCGATCCTTTCTCTAAATGATCAACAACTCTTCAATTCACCTCTTCCAAACATATTGCTGAAACTCGAGTTAATTTAGTTGAGAGTAAGAAGATACACTCTAACACATGAACCAAATATTTCTTTAATTTTGAGAAACACACAAATTCAAAGGGAAGAAAAACAAAAGTTTCGAACCCGATGGCATGGATATTGAGTTGACCTATATCAATGATTCTCAAGGGGTGAAGGTTTTCATTTCTCGCCACAAGAGTTTAAGAAGAAATTAGAAAGATGTTGTATAAAAAGAAACATATTTATGCATTACACAGCAAATAAAGAGAAGAAAATTTACAATATGAGCATTTGTGATCAAAACAGACTCAAGTCAAATGATGTGTTCAAATCAGTACGCATTCCGAAAGAAGATTGGAAGCAGTTGAAATAAGCTTTTCCTAGTTGTGCACACTGCACAAGCCTTATCTTAGTGTGTCTTTGTTTGTGATAGTAGTTTAATTTTTGGGTTTTTTTGGTTTTTGGCCCATTTGAAAACAAAATTAAGCAATCTAACC
>JAYMTG010000500.1:0-11995 GCA_036897565.1 Pelargonium exstipulatum
ATTAGATCGAACTTCTTACGTTACTTCAAAGCGTAGCGATCCGTTATTGAAAGCGAATATGAATATTAAATCTGCGCCAGATGCTAGAGCGTTCGACAATTTCAAGTGTTACGATGTAATGAGAATTGTGGAAAAATATCAATAACGATTAATATTGTATTTAAAAAATAATAACTCGAAAATTTCGTATTTTTTTACATAAAAAAATCGCCTGTATAAAAATATTGTCAAATAATACTACGAAAAAGTCAACAATAATAATTGCCTAGTTGTAGCGAAAAAATTAAAATTTTAACCATGAAAAAAGTATTGTAATTTTTCACATCATTCAGAAAATCGTCTTGTTTTTTCCTCAGTTCTATCCATTTATTTGTCATTTCTGTATTATAAAATTCCACTTCTTTTTCTTTTTCGTCCAATTTTGTCTTCGCATTAATTACTTTTCCATCAAAATCAGGCCAACAGGCGTGTTAAAAATTGAAATTTCGAAAACAGTGAAGAAAAAAAGAACAATACCTTTGTAAGATGATTTCTTGAGAAGCTTTTCGACAAGTTTTCGGTCGATGACACTGTCATCAACAGCAAGAACATGAGGCTCCTCCATATCAGATGATGAAGAAGAAGAACCAAAACTACCCATGTAATGAACAAAAGCTACAAGAAGGTGAAGCAGCAATGAAAAAAGCAGAGTAGTTTTGTTCTCTTCTGGTCTGGAATGTATTGCAATGGTACCAATAAATATCAGACCAAACAAACGCAGTTTCTCTGACACACAACAATAAATTTAAGATTTACAAAAACCAGAAACAAGAAAACAGACAAAACAAAGACACACACGAGATGCGTATGAAAGATCCTAATGAAGTGTTGAAATGTGGTCTCTCTCCTCTGTCTCTATCCACATATTTATAGAGAAAAGAGGAGCCATGAATTCTGAATAATGAATAAGGAGGTAGGTGAGAGTGTGATTTTCTTGGAGATATGGTGAGAAATTTTAGAAAACAGAGAATCAGACAGAGACTCGCATAACAAGAAGGAAGAAGAAGAAGATATATAGAATCAAAAGTCACAGATATTTCGTGATCCTTTTTGGGTTTCTCTTTGATTTGATTCAGTTGCCATCTTTATTTTCTGACTCTCTCTCTCTCTCTTTCTCTCTGATATATTACAAGATGGTCTCATTACAGAATCACCATCTCTCTCTCTCTCTCTCTTCTCAAACTAATACATGAGAATTTGGACCACCTCTGAAGGCTTTTTTTAAAAACCTTACCATCCTATATATATAATATAAATGTTGCTATTTAATGCCATGCAACTACTCTGTAGTGCTCAACAAGAAAGAAATAAATAAAGAGGTCAATTTTTGTTTATTGCATGTCCTTGAATGTAATGTGCTGAGATGACACACATGAGACAGTTGCATATTCTGCTTAAAATTAGTAAGTTACATAACTCAACAAAAACTAGTTATGAAGTGTAAGGTTAGGACAAGAATCCAAGTGTGTGTTTGGTAATACAAGTGTGTTTCCTTAAAGAATGTGAGGGAAATTTTAAGGACTGCATTGATTTGTTCGACAAAATGCATAAAGTTGTGACTTAAAGCTTTAAACAGTGGATTCCTACACGAGCTCAGTGCTTCCAGTGAGATTTTTGGTTTTGATAAAGATGATAGAGAACACTTTGTCCTCATAAAATGCATATTGGATCAACTTGATTAGTCAATACAGCTATTTTTTCTATTTTGTTAAACCGACGTGAAATGCTACATGTTGTTTCTCATATGAGGTCGATCGAAGTCGATATGTTACATTAGTTTATTATTCAATTAATGCACATGTGGGTTTTAATTTATCATGATCAACATTGAACATCTTATGTGGGTTTTAATTTATTATGATCAACATTGAACATCTTATATGTAACAATTGATATTGTTACGTTGTTTCTTAAATACTTCATGTCCATTACGGTCATTTCAACAATTGATGTCTCCATTTATAGACAAAAAAAAAACAAAAAAAACATTTGATGTCTCGTTACTACAGTTGTTTCGATCTGAACATACAACTAAACTCAACTCAACTTTATGAAACAATGGGTTACCAAACAAGGCCTAAATCATTCTGGTTGTTCTGGTTTTGGCGGCTCTGTGAAGTGCATGGAAAGGAGGGTTTGGGTTTGGGGTCAGTGTAAGAGAAGAATCTAAATCTCTGGATTGTGCAGCTAGCTGTATATCAGATATGAAATGCAGCAAGGTAATGAATCTTATAATATACTGCACACAATACAATTATCTTTGATTTTTGACTAATGAAACACTGATTCTTTTGTTATTAATACTTGTACGGTTCACAAAACAGGACAGCCCCAAAACCAAGAGAACAAAATCCAATCCACCCCTTAATTGATTTTCTTAGATTAAAGAAAATCAAGTCAACTTCGTTACAAATCAAAACCAGATCAACACACCTTATATAAAATAGAGAAATAAATATGAATCCGTACTGGTAAAGCAATGAATGTAAACAGAACCAGCTGGTAACAATACTATGTAATGCAATGCATTAGGCAAGAATATCATTTTGACATTATCCATGATATGCAGATCTCAGGACAACATGTGGAGTCTAGACCATTTCTAGGGACTAGGAACTAACTAGGATGTTACCAACACAACACAACACAATTTTCAATAAAAACCCATTACCAATATGTAATGTGTGTGTGAGCTTGTCCTCCATTTCATAGACGAGTGCAAATGAGAGAAACCAGCTAAATTTGCCTTGTGATGCATGCAGTGACTAGTGATGATATTGCCATTTACCAAACCAGCAGGAGACCAAACCCAAAACATCTCACATCTATCTATTTTTATCTATAACATCATATCAGAATCAGAAGATAATGCTATACTGTATATGACTATCTGAGACTCACTCACATGTGCCTCTTGCTTTGTCACATCAGTTCCACCCATTATTCACTTCCCTTATGTTTTCAAGTTCATTTTGAATACCACGTGTCCATATGCATATAATGTGTCAGCACAATTTTAACAAGACCAGGTAAAAAATAAAAAAGATTCTGCTCTGTAATGATAGTCCAGCTCACTGCTAGTACTTGGCCAGCATATCCTGAAAGAATCACCTTCACAGCAACACAATCTATATGGTTACATGAAACAGACATAACTGGGTTCAATGTTCAAACCTTAGGCCAACACCCAAACAGACCATGTGCGTTGTACCCTTAAGATCATCTGGTATACGGAGATGAGATGGTCTTTCCCAAGTTCCATTCGCTGTTTTGTACCCCTTAGAAAATAGTACGAGATAACAATGGACAACAAATAGCACCATCGTGTTTCTTCCCATTAGCAAGCCTAGAATTGTAATATTAGTATCAAGATTCAACAAATTTGTGGTGATTGAAAACAAAAACCACCACCAGTATGTGTAACAAGAGTGAGCGAGAAAGATACATTCAATAAACAAAACCAAGACTGCAAACAACTTGATGTTTGAGTGAGCTTCAACTACTCTGTATGTGTCATCATCACTTGATGCTTCCCTTGGAGATAGAAGACGTGCATGGCCCACCGGACGTCATGAATGGCAGTCCCTTGAATGTAGCCACACCCTTTTCATCAGTATAGAGGTTCTGCACCCACCCCATGATGAAACCGTAAGGGAAAAAAAATACAAACTCAGTGTATTTGAATGGAAGTCAAAAGTTAGAGAAAAGGCCGGCTATTGCTACGCTAGGTATTTCATTATTTCGGCCAATTCAATGCATCCATTCAAAACTGTCCAAGTAATAATTCACATCTCATAAAAGCATCTTCAGATCATGGCTTCTGACTTGGTGGTACTCCCACAAATTATTGGTTTACAACAAAAATGAAATATTATTGAATGGATATATCTCACAATGTCATGAGCCAGGGATTCAGCTACCCGTTTATTTACTGGGTTAAATTTATGAACGATCTTCCAATTATACAACTCATATCAAGTTTGACCCTCCAATTGACTCAGCACTGCCCAAAGCATCAATTTGTCCATTTAATAGACTAATATATGATATTTATCAACTAATTTTTTATTTTGTCATTAGGTTGGTAGGATAATTGGACACAATAACTAAGAGGAAGAAGAAGAGGAAAAATATCAATTTGGGGGACATAAAAATGACAAAAGTAGAGGTTTGGGGAAATGGTGGTGAGATCAATTAGCTGAGGGATAATTGGTGATTTAAAAAGCTTGGAAATCATACTCGATATGGTGCATAGGTGTAGATCATTTAAATTATTTATAGATGAGAATGGCCCACAAAATCAAACTAATCCTAAAAATATAAAGTCAAACTTAAATAATGTTAAACATCAGCTTTAACCTTAGATTTAATGAGCAAAAGGTCTATGAAATAGTCCACGATGCAGATTATGGGTTGCAAAGTCAAAGTTATGCACTGCAGAGCACCTAGGAAGAGCCACAAACTCAAAAATCAAAACACATACCGGTGTTATCTTCTCCAATTGCTTCTTTTTTGGATTTAAAACATCTTCTGGCTTCCCATCAATCCTGCACAAACAATAAAATAAGAAAGCATGTCAAGTAATGTAGGTTCTGAAATGAAGACATTCAGCTCTAGTGGTCTTGCATGTCTATCTGGGGTTGGTATGGTCTCAATCCCAGAATTCATATGAACAACATACACAATTCATGTGTCATGCTTTGGAAGGTAACAACTAGCTGGTCCAAACTTATGCACTATTGAGGCAAGAGATGTGCATATTATGCGAATGCTTACCCAGAAAATGTAACCCGCTCCCCTACTTTTGCTCCTTCTGGGGGAAGCAAAGGTTCTACAACGGAGTGATCTTCATTGGAAGCACACAGCACCTGAAATAACAGTAGGAATAAGATAACTCTTTCCGCCATTCATACTAGTCGACAGACTGACTAGAGTGAAAATAATCGTACTAAAAATGCAACTCTTCTAAACATATATATTGCCTCATTTTTGCATAAAAGTGGGAAATATTTAAATAAATTACATAGATAAACATGAGCATCAGATGCTATAGTGAATATAAGATGCATTATCATTCCAATCATAATGTTTGCACAGCATGACCATAAAATTATACCAAAGTAATTTAAGATGAAAAGTACCAATCCTTCCGACATCACATCTCGTAGCTTTCCGGGTTTAACATTTGTAATCAGAACAACACGTCGATTCTGCATTATATAAGCAAAAAATAAATGAAAAGAACTACATAGCAAATTTCAAATGGCTTCAGAACCATCCAAATAATAACGAATATCAACTGACAGGTATTGAAGAAAGAAAAACATTTAATTATGTCTCACTAGTAGTATACATACCGTCAAATCATCTGGACTGTAATATTTTGCCAAACCACTGACTACCTGTCGTAATTTAGCATCTCCAACATCTATCTCCTCAACCAGTAAACTGTAAGATGCAGGCAATATTAGTGGTATCCAGTAAGGAAACCAAAGTTACCCTGATGAGAAAGCAAGCTACAAAATGTTTTATTACAATGACAACAAGATCTTGGTGGAAGAAATATGGAGTTCATCAACATACCTATCAGCAGATGGGTGTTTCCATGCTTTGCGAATGAGACCAACCTGTATGTTCAGCAAACTAACACTAAGTTCTTTATCTTTCTCAATAGCTTCTGGTTCGGCTGATTTCTTCTTCTCCTGAGTAGCTTCTTTCTTTCCCGTTGCCTTTTTCTTAAGGGTTTTGCAAAACAAAGCAGAAGGGTCACTTTACAAGAATTATATTAATATGATAATCTAAAAAATCTATGTCTTGATGGAAATCATGACAGTTTAACCCCATATTGTATCCAAGCCATGATATCATCATTCTTCATAATAATAGGTATGTATCTCTCATTTACACAAAAGCATAAAGGAATCACCCATTAATCAATAAGATGCCAGATACTTTGTTCTTGAAATTGAAGATACAAATAGCAATAATAAATAAGTAAAAAGTCTGTGAGGACTTACTGCGACATCAGTTTTCTTTGAATTATTCTCCCCTAGTTTTTCATCATCTTTTGTGCTTTGCCCAACCTTTTTCACATTTGAATCTACTTCAACTCGAGCCATGCTTTTTGTGATCTGCGACTGAAATGAATATTCAAAAACTAAACATCAACCGCAGAGATAACATACATGATGCTGGACAGTTTTCTGCGGGAATTAAAGATTAAAGGTCCACAACCACTAGTAAAACCATAGTTATGAATGCAACCAAAAAAGTATACAGTTTGCTCCCTATGCACTTATCATCATAACATGTATAAATGCATGTGAATGAACAGATGCAAATCCATTTTCACTCTTACCCTCATTTCTTTCGTGTCAATATAAAGACATGTATAAACTTTGGAGTTAAAACAAATATCCCACAGAAAGTAAAACGTAAATTACATTACATTCCATGAACTTGTAATAGTACCAATAAAATGAAACATATAATTGTGATGTAAAAATTACTCACTTGGGGTTCAAATCCAGCCTTCTCTAGTAGGATCTTTTCAAATGACTTCCCGAAGTTCTCCTTGTTCTGAGAAGGAATTAAAAAAGGCGAAGTAATGTAGGCCACCAACTTAATGATAACTATTAGTTACAATTCATAGCCCAGAAAAATGAATTAACAAATTAGGAACTAAATAAAACAACTCCTTACCTGGATATAATCTACCCATCTCAGTACATGTGGCAGCTTCTGCCTATCTGAACTAGAAAGACCAACCTAACAGAGGAAAAGCAGTTACTCTTGTTAGAATGCTAAGAGTGTTGTTTAAGCATAATAAATGAGATTTCTTTAAGAAACAGAGATAAATATGGGACCAGTATATGCAAAGAATGATATGTGGGCAAAGTTGAAGAATACTTACCACTGAAGAATGTAGTGCCGAAAACACAATAACATCAGCTTCAGAAGGTTTTAATCCATTGCCAAGAAGAACAGACTTCGAAGCCAACTCTTCATTTAATTTACTGAGAGCCCCAACGCATGTCTTAGAATCTACTGGAAAACTATCTGCAAAAGCTATCCATTTCAACACCTACAGACAGAGGTTTAGATTCTAAAATCAGGATCAAGAATGACTGACAAATTTGTGAAAATGAGCCAAACAGAACCAAAACTACTAAAATTAATTCATTGATTGTACCGGCGCTGGCAGTTATGATAACTACTTTCTTTACCCTAACGCCCCAAATCACTTCCAAAACTAAGTTTAGGCACATGTTTGAGAAGGTCAAAACTAACTACATAAGCATTGCATGTTGAGAATAAAGATAACCAAATCAACTTCAACTAATCTAAAGCCAATTCTAGATACATGTTTTTGCTTTATAAAGGTCTTAACCAAAACAGGGTATAACCAACTCAACTTTACCTCATCATTATGTTCAGCAGCACCAGTAAGAAAAGTTTTCTGCACAAATCAAAATCAAAATTGAGCAACTGAACATTTATACATGAAATGACTTAGTGAACACTATGAGTAACTAAAATTTGAAACTTTGGGTAAAATAGTAGGAACTGAGAAGAGAACCAAAGTCTGGTCAACATCAGATGTTAAGTAAAATTAGCTTAAGGCACACAAATTGACTGGAATGCATTGATTTCATCTTTTTAATTATCCCAAAAGCTCCCATATTCTGCAACTACTTGTTCTGATTGAAGAGACCCAGATCATAAAATGTGAGAAAATTATCAAATTTTAGGAGAACCAAAGACTAAGACATCGCTGATTGCAGTCTCAGCAAAGCAGACTAAACACAAATCGAAGTAGGATTGATTGCTTACAGGATCTAAGGAAAGCCCAGAAAGGTGTTTGCACAGAGATTCCTCAATGATTTGCTTTCTATTAACAGCAGCCATATTTTCTGTGATTCCTCAAAATCCAACCTTTCTTCTTCTTCTTCTTCGCACAGATGGCTCTTCTGTCCAGACTCCATACCTCTCTGGTTTGATAGGGTTTTTCAGGATTTTATTGGGCCAGGCCTTGTGGACTGAGGCCCAATAGTTACTTTCAGCCCAACTTCATAGCCACAAAGACCGATTTACCCTCTCACGTATCACTCAAAATCCGGTTTGACTGAAAACGTGAACCTTTCGGTCCCACTCAAAAGAATTCAATGAAATTCGGTCCAAATCCTTATTTTTCATATGTTTTTATTTTACAATTTATATTAAAAATTTACTCTATTTTTCTGAGACGTTGGCACTCGAATCGAATCGGATCAGGAATTCAAATTTCAAATTGACACATGAGATCTGATTCTTTTTAATAATGTATTTAGATCGATTTTGATTTTTTCAAATCAAATGAGCGAATCTGTCAAATCCAAGTGTGGTCCCAATTTTAACTGAATGTGTAATTACAGGAAATTTGAATGCTCAAAAACCATATGGTGTGTACTTCTGGCCTTTATTGAAGGAAGCAAACAAATAAAAGTTGGAAAATAAATAACTTTCACTTTCTAATGTTACAATATCAGAGGCTCAACTACTCAAGTAGAAGCTTTATCTAACTATGAAAATGAAAAATAGTCATCAGCTTGTTAAATGCACACAGATTAACAAGACAAGAATTAGAACAGACAAGTCATGTTACAAGATCGAATCTATCAGAAACAAGGTACATTCTCTTTTGACAGTAAGAAACTGCATGTTGAATAAATGGAAGCTGCAGCTGCTTGAACCGCTAGTTCCTTCTTGGAGCTATCAGCAATAGCTAATCTGCGTGCGTGACAACAAAAATGATGAATATTGTAAGACACGAGGAGTATCAGCTTTACTACGATAGCATGAAATTTCTATCAGCGTTGTATATGTATGGCTTGCAACTACACAGTTCCAAACCTAACTGTTCTATTGGTTCTTTTCCTACAGAATTTAAGTATAAAAAGCTTGGATCATATCTAGCCACATTGGGAAAGGTTCACGATAGCATGTCCATGAGAGAACTTGTGCAGATAAAAGAGTTACCTGGAATCGTTTTCTAATGTCCCCAGCTGTTGCAAACCAGGACTTGGATTCCACTGAAAATGTTGCAGGCCATGATCACAGTGTAGTTGCATTTCTTTTACTTGGTTAAGCCAATTTTCCTGAAACATATGGCCAGAAAAATCTTTAGTAATATTTACTCTGCAGAAGGTTCACATGCTATTGGGAATAACTTTCCCGAGAATGTATATTTACAAAAGTTTATTACGAGGTAGATGATTCATTAACATGCCAACCCGGTGATGTTTTTTTTTTTTTTTTGTACTAGTAAAAAGATGTATAGAAAAGTACAATGAATTTAGGACATAAACCAACCTCCCAATGCACAAACAAATAGCAAAGGAGCTAAGCTACTTAGGAGTGAACCACTTACAAGTTGTTTCTCTTCCTCAGAAAGGGAATGATCCATCTGATCAAACAGTGCAGTCCATCTCGCTCTATGCAACTCAGCAGTTGCATTAATGGAGAATCCCTCAGTGGAATTTTGCATTACATATGGGTCATTCTCTTGATCAGATGAGAATTCTTTGGATATTAGAAAAGGTAACTCGGTATTAATCACTGCCCGGACTCTCTTCTTACTACGCCGCAATGCTATAATTGCATAACAGAATACATAAGCATAGAGAAATACATATACTGTATAGAACTACAGCTGATGTTTAAACTATAGAGCTTCACCTGCTAGACGCCCCTTAACATCTTGATGAAGAAGTTCCAACCATTGAGATGCAACAGTGGCAGCTGAAAAACAAATGACCATTCATATCAGATGAAAGATTTCTAGCCTTGAAAATGCATAAAGCATCATGCCCACCAACTGGAAACAAAGTTGCCAAAATGTTTTCATATGTCAACATCAAATGAAAATCCATGTCACAAATGCTACTAACATCGAAAGCAAACCATGAAGCATGGATATGAAAGAAATAAAGACTAACCTTTTACAGAAAGAGAAGAAACACTGGTAAGGTTTCCTGATTCCTCGTTGGAGAAACAATTAGCATTCTCAGATGTATTAGTTGATGATGTCAACTTCAGTGCCAGCGTGTCATCCTCGCTGAGAGGAGAGTCTGTCGCACAACTTTTACCACAAACCCTTTCCAACAAGCTTGATATATCTCCACTTTTCTCCTCTTGGATGTATTTATCTACTACCATAGGGTACAGTCTCATCTGCTCGATCTCTAATGATGTATTTAGACACACATTTTCACAAGGGAAACCAAACCGATTTGCTACTGAAACATTCATATTTTCTGGGTCCTTCATGTTACTAATTTCATCACTTTGACTTTTCAAGTGGTTTGCATGCTTGCTGTCACACTGGTCATTTTCTAACTTCTCAGACCTGACTAAGGACTCAATTATAGAATGGACCTGTTTTCTATTTCTCACGTGATTTATGATACCTGGGTTCAATTCATTGAGGAGCCCACTCGGTGCAGCTATCTTTGTGAACCTATCAACCTGTTCTCTCTTGGCAATCTCCAACTTTTTCTTGAGTGCATCAGCTTTAGTTTTTCTCCCACGTGGCTTAGGTGCTGGTATGCCCCCATAAGATGATGAAAGGAAACCATTTTGCTTCATCTCCTTCCATCGCTTCAGTGGATCATTGTCCTCCAATGGGCCAGTAGTACTCCCACACTCTGAAATATCCCTTGATCTAATGTGGCTGTGATTTTTCAGAGGATAAAAGGGATCCTGGTTTATCGAACTAGATGCATCGTCCGCATTAAGATCCAAGCCAACTCCTCTTGAGGCAATGCAATTCTTACTGCATTCTCTATCAGGCTTCCTTACCATGGACAGCTTTCCACAAGTCTCAGCACCATCTCGACTATTATTGGAAAATGACTTGTTAGCAATAATGGCTTCCGTATTCAGATCCAATGACCCATTATGCTTCCTTTCAGTTCTTTCTGCTTTAGAGCCACTGAAACTCATAGACACTCGCTCTGCAGTAATTAAAGACGTCCCTTCTTTGCTATGTTGATACTTTTCATAATCTTTTTCATTTTTCATATCATTTGGATGATGGGTACTGAATCCTGCGAGCATAGGACGGGAGAGTAAGAATGGGCTAAATTTGAAATTCAAATCACAAACTCAACAACTAACCCCCCATATATAAGTAAATTGTCAAATCATTGCAATTATACAACGATGATATAGTGGCAGGTTGTGATCAAAACATTGCCCTTCCAATGAAATGCAGTAGCATCATTACGTAACCAGACAAACTTAAAGCACTAAGAGAACTAATATATCATTTTAGAAGGACAACACCATTTGCACCCACATCACAAACAAAACTAAAATCCAGTACTGAACACATCAGAATTGGAACTAATTCATCACAAAGAAGATCAACAAGCCTCCACCGATTCTAATTAATATAGATGCTTAATTCAAATTCAGAGCAAAATGGGAAATTTGCAGGATTAACACTAAAGTACCTTCAGAACGAAGCACAGATTCAAGATCTCTCATTTTGACACGCTTACTAGTAAACTCTTGTTTATCTCCCAATTCCAGACTGCCCCGCTTCTTGCCCGTCACCTGAATTAGGTAAAAAAATCACAAATTAGAACGAAAAATCACAAATTTGTCAAAAACATCCGCAAGATAACAGCAAGAGAAACCAACCCTCGAATCAGATCTCTCAAACGAACAGGATCGGTCCGAAATTGTCGCAGAGTCGCATTGATCCTCCATAATCCCGAAAGAAAGAAAAAAACAATTCTTGCAGCTACCCAGTTACGAAAAACAACTGTAGCAGATGGGGGTTTTGGAAACGAATCGAGAAATGAAGCAACAAAGCTGTGTCGATTAATGCCCAGATGAAATGAGCATGTGTGGGTTCCGATCGGCGAATCGAAGGGAAGGTGGAGCCTGGAGGGATGAGATTTGAAAGAGA
>JAYMTG010000501.1:0-11988 GCA_036897565.1 Pelargonium exstipulatum
ATTGCTTTATCCTTTCCCTACCCTATCGCCCAATTATCACCCAAATCTCCCCTAACGCAGAGCTTCGCCGCCACAGAACACACACAGGTACGCCGCTTTTCCCTCTCTCTGCATCCTCCGCTCTGTTTGTTTCCCGAGAAAATACATGATTTGTTGAACGAAACTCAGTAGCATTGGATCTTATTCCTTGATTTTCAGTTTCGTAACATATATCTCAAATTTTCGGCTAGGGTTTCTGTAGTCAATTTAAACCTCAATTTTGTAAATAAATTGATGTGAAATCAAGCTGAAGTCTCAAGATCTGTCTTGTTTTAAGTAGAATGATTCTTTTCTAGTACTTGATTGGAGTTTGCATGTTGTAGAATTGATAAGGCCCTGTTTCTTACAACCTACTCGGCTGTTTCTAGATTCAGTTTTTCTTCTGCGTGATGTTCTGGTACGTGTGATGTTGTCATGGAAGTAATTTAGATGTTAGATAATTTTCTAACAAGATATTCTTAATGTTACACTATGAATTGCTGGCTATTTTGTAATGTGAATGTTCTAGACTTCTATTACTTGTTTATTGTTTTAGTTATTATTTGGTGCTGCTCCTGTGATTCTATGTTTCTTTTTTTGCCGCATTATAGATTTCTAACTTTGGATTTACTGTATTGTTTGAGCTGTGTTTGCATTTAGGTTTGAGAGTAAATAGATGTTCTGCAGTTGTTCCATACTTGTACTTAATGATTTACATACTTGAATTTTTAAGGCATGTTAATTTTTGTTTGTTTTCATGTAGCTTTTATTTTTGGTTGGGGTTTTGTGTAGTCAGTTTTATCCTCAAACTGTGCATGATTTTCTTTGGGTTGTCATTTGCATTCTGGTTCTGAGGTGTGTCTTCTTAATTTGTTTGATTTTTCAGGCATTTGAAGCCAGATGGAGGCTTTGGTTGATTGATTTTATTTTTCTTTTAAGGGACTACGTTGCAAGAAATTTTATATTGAACCCAGTGACTTTTTGAAGTTAGAGGACCTGATGGCTGATCGAAGTTTGACAGTTGTTAAGCCAATATGGATGAAGCAAGCTGAGGAGGCAAAACTGAAGAGTGAGGCTGAGAAAGCTGCGGCTGCCAAGGCCGCTTTTGAAGCCACATTCAAGGATGTGGAAAAGAACCGTGAAAAACAACCTGCTTTATCAGACAGTGATTCTGAAGAAGCAGAGGACCTGACTAACAAGCCAATTGGGCCAGTGGATCCTGAAAAGTGTACTGCAGCAGGGGCTGGTATAGCAGGTGGCACAGCTTGT
Source organism: Pelargonium exstipulatum (assembly GCA_036897565.1). Lineage (NCBI taxonomy): Eukaryota > Viridiplantae > Streptophyta > Magnoliopsida > Geraniales > Geraniaceae > Pelargonium > Pelargonium exstipulatum. The sequence goes on from JAYMTG010000501.1 coordinate 1,288, forward strand.
GCAGCCTCCACTTTTATGGTGGTAACTAAGGATGCTGACGGGAGGAAGGTTCCGAATGGCGGTGCTCAAATCAAAGTTAGGGTGTCACCTGCTGTGGGTGTTGGGGGTTCTGATCAAGAGGGAATTGTCAAGGATATGGGTGACGGGACTTACACGGTCACATACGTGGTTCCAAAGAGAGGGAATTATATGGTGATTATTGAGTGTAATGGGCAACCTATTATGGGTAGCCCATTCCCAGTTTTTTTCAGTGCAGGTGCATATTACAATTTTTTGTCTTTATATATTGATTATTCCTTACCCAACTTTGCTGTGCATTGTTTTAGTAGTTCTTGAATCTTAACCAATGTCAATGACTAGTAGTGTTAAGTATATATTTCATTGTGGTAGCATCCTGTTGGTTGGTTCCAGGACCTGGGTGGATGTACCTTTTGAATGTTCTATTTTGTTTACTCTGAAATGAAGAAAAAGTATTCGGGAAATGAGTTAGTTGGCTTGTTTGAAGATTGTATTATGGAAGAAGAAACTTTGATAAACATGAAACAGGTCATTTCATAGAAGAGTTTGAAATTGTTTAAGGATCATTTTTGGACTCCATAAATTGCATTTCATAATCCCATAAGATATGCTATTCTTGAATTTTTCCTTTATCTTTTCGAGACACAAATTGATTTTTTATTTTATTATCATTAGTAGTTGTTTATCGTTATAGTTTTAAATAACTGATACTTCTGTTTGTAGGTACTGCTACTGGAGGACTGTTGGGAATGGCTCCTGCATCCACATTTCCAAATTTAGTCAATCAAACCATGCCCAACATGCCAAATTACTCAGGGTCTGTTTCAGGTGCATTTCCAGGATTATTAGGAATGATTCCGGGCATTGTTTCTGGTGCTTCAGGTGGGGCTATTTTACCTGGATTAGGAGCACAACTTGGAGAAGTTTGTCGGGAATACCTTAATGGAAGGTGTATTAAGACTGATTGCAAATTTAGTCATCCACCTCACAATCTGTTGATGACGGCATTAGCTGGGTCCACCAGCATGGGTACTCTAAGTCAAGTGCCTATGGCACCTTCAGCAGCTGCAATGGCTGCTGCTCAAGCAATTGTTGCTGCTCAAGCCCTTCAAGCCCATGCTGCTCAGCTGCAAGCACAGTCTCAATCTGCAAAAGATTCATCTGGTATGTCATCTCCTGCTCTATCAATATGTCATGGGTGATATGTAGCTATTTTGTTCTGTATCTTGTTTATTTTACGATCATTATTACCATGTTAGTATTTTGTTACCAACTTACTATTAACCAATGGATATCACAACCTGAATGTTACTTACTTTCAGGCTCACCTGACAAAGCTGGGAGGGCAGATGCATTGAAGAAAACATTGCAAGTTAGCAATCTAAGCCCACTTCTCACAGTGGAACAGCTCAAACAACTTTTTAGCTTCTGTGGCACAGTTGTTGATTGTAGTATCACTGATTCAAAACATTTTGCTTACATAGAATATGCAAAAGCTGAAGAAGCGACTGCTGCCTTGCAATTGAATAACATGGATGTTGGGGGTCGCCCATTGAATGTGGAGATGGCAAAATCACTTCCTCAAAAACCAGCTGTATTAAATTCATCCATGGCTCAATCTTCTCTGCCCATGATGATGCAGCAAGCTGTCGCTATGCAACAAATGCAATTCCAGCAAGCTTTGCTTATGCAACAAACAATGACTGCACAGCAGGCAGCAAACCGAGCTGCCTCCATGAAATCTGCGACAGAATTGGCAGCAGCCAGAGCTGCGGAGATAAGCAATAAGTTGAAAGCTGATGGATTATTTGATGGAGAGAAGGAAATAATAACAAAATCTAGGTATGATTCTTTATGTTATGATCTTACTTGGAGGAAAAAGTCTAATGGTCTTACTTGTTATCTTCTGTTTCATATTAAATGTCTTTTTTGGGAATTGGAGGTGTCCTTCATCTTTACCTCTTGCCTACCCAACTCTCTCACAAAAGAGTGTGTTAACAGTAGCAGGTCTGTGAAAGCACAAGAGCTCACATAATGTCAATCTGGAATGCTTGAAAACTGAATTTTTATCTGCAGAATGTGCAGTGGAAAGTATCAACCATGCCCAGTGCAAAATCTAACTCCATAACATTGATGTTGAATTTGGGAAAATTATGTATATTTGTGTTAATGGTATATATGTTGGAAGATCTGGTGTTTGGTCGTCTCATTTATCAATTAATTGATAATCATATATTTTTGTACATTGCATGACACATACAAAGTTGTATTGTTTTGTTATTTAGATTATTCCATGTATGAGAAATATAAATCTAAGAAGATAGAAATTAACTCATCATAAGTATCATACATTCACAAGAAACCATCCCCTAGCTCTCTCCCTCTTTTGCTGTTATTTGAGATAATATTTTCTGACCAGCTTCTTCCAAGTACAGGTCACCATCTCCTTCCCGTGCAAGATCAAAATCAAGATCACCTATCAATTATCGGCGAAGGCGTAGATCTCGTTCATACTCACCTCTGTCTCGGCGCCCAAGAGATCATAGATCTAGATCCCCATTTAGATCTTGTCAGCGCATAGGCTATGATGGCGACCGACGGTCATACAGAGACATCAGGAATGGTAGTGACCGTACTAGAACATGGGAGTGGGATAGATCACATGGTCGGTACTCATCTGGCTTATGGAGAAATAGGAGTAGAAGTTTGAGCCCTCGAGTGAGAAAATCACATCGATCCGATTCAGACTCACCAAAGCGCCACAAAGAAAGTTCACCACATAGGGATATTAAATCATCTCGGGCTAGTTCAAGATCTCCAAGGCATCATAGAAGAAATAGACTATCTCCTAAAAATGACAGTGACCACAAACTAAAGCACCGAAGGCGTTCTAGGTCAAAATCTCCTGAAAGTAAGCATCACTCAAGTGATAAACTTGATAGAAAACCGAAAGAAAAATTGAAAGATCATGATAGAAGGAGGTCAAGGTCAGTATCTCCCGAAGGCAGGCATCACAAAGGAAGCAGGTCATCACCTAGAGTTTTAGATAAAAGTAAATTGAAAGACAGGAGGCAATCCAGATCAAAATCTCTGGAAAGTAACCATCAACATGATGAGATTGACGAAACTAGAGATGAGCAATCAAATCATAATGATAGAATGCGGTCTAGGTCAATATCTACTGATAGTGAGCATCATCGTAGTGGATCATCCCCAAGAAGCCCCAATGAAAAGATATCACAAGATAAAAGACGGCCCAGGTCAAAATCAGTGGATGAAAAGCATCATTCCATTAAGGAAGTGGATGACAGTGGAGATGAAAAATTGAAGCATCGTGGCAGAAGACGGTCCAGATCAGTATCGGCTGATGGTAAGCATGACAGAAGCGGGTCCTCCCCAAGGAGTCCTAGTGAAAATAAATCGAAACATAGAAGGCGGTCTAGGTCAAAGTCAGTTGAAGCTAAGCATCAGTCTGGCAATACATTGGGTGATGCCAAACATGACAAATCTAAGCACCGTCATCGAAGGAAGTCCAGGTCTCGCTCTGCAGATGGTAAGAGTCGCAAAGAAAGAAGGCGATCACCAAGAAGTTTGAATGAAAGATCAAAGGACAGAAGGCGCTCAAGGTCGAGATCCACTGAAGGCAAGCATCGCACATATGATAAGAGAGGTGAAAAATCAAAGCACCGTGATAGGCGGCGTTCCAGGTCACTTTCTGCAGAGGATGAGAAGCGCAGAGGACGTAGGTCTTCCAGAAGAAATTTGGAGGAAACAAGATCAGAAAAGAGAAGGCACTCTAGATCCAGATCTGCAGAAGGTAGGCATCACCCAAATGATAGAGGGGACGAGACTATAGATGAAAATCCTAAACTGAATGGCCAAGTTCCTGAGGTAACAAAAGAAAATGATGATCTGGATTTCACTCGAAGAGATTTGGTTGACTCGGATGAATTGAATGGCCATGCTGTAATTGAAGATAAGAACATCTATTTATCAGATATCAACGTTAATGACAGAAATTCAGAACTCCGTCCTACTGGTAATGTAAAGAAAATTGTTAATGGTGATCTTTTACAGTTTCTAGTCATGACTTGCTGCGATAGCTTAATTATATACTGATGTTTTTAACAGGACTGAAAGAACAAGAAGGAACTGAAAAGTCTGCTGAAGATATAAGGTGAATTCAAACTATGGGGTCCCCTGATCCAGAAGATATACACTGACATTAGACATACTGCTAGGCGTCATGCAATTGAAGAATGTCCACATTGGGAGATGTTGAGGGGTGACTCCTGACAAAACCATAGTCTAACTGGAGAAACTTGATGAGAATCCTGATTATAGTGCTCTCTTACTTGAGAAGATCGGAAGATTCTTGACTATCTTATTTGCTTTGATGATAAGGACTGTTCTTTTAGAAGATTGCTTATTGTTTGTTGTGGTATTTGGAAATTTCTGCCAATTATTGGCTCTTCGTAAAAATGCACTTTTGTGTTTGTTTATCCTTGCAGGTCTATATGGATTGATTGGAACTAGAGTCACTGAGCTGATCTTGAGATGGTTCAAGTATTTCAAGAATTTCTGCCTTCATTTTGCAACTGACTATGCAAATGCTTTTAGCAAGCTTCTTTTACTGCTTGATGTATGTTGAATTATCACCTCTATTGTTACACAGTGAATTCTTTGGTGAAGTTTATTTAAAGGATTGTTCAACTGTGCATGCTTTTGGGTCTCTGTCCTTTAATTTGTTTTTTTTTTATTTTTTATTTTTTTTATAGTTGGAATCTTTTTGTATTGGAGTTCTAGTCTTCTAGATGTTATGTTCAGTAGAGATTTAGGTGCAATAACAGCATTTCAGCCAATAATCAAGCACTACAATCTGTGTCTTTACTATAGAAGAGAAGTATGCTTAATATATAGTAGGGTGGTCTTTGTGTGGGTGGCCTAATTCATTCCACATTCGGTTGTAGTGTTGGTCCTGATTTCTCCTGTTTTTCGTTAATGTTTGTTGGTAACTGTGGTTTCTGTAGTAGCCCTTTCTCTGATGTGGCTGACTGTAGATAAGAATTCTTATTTGCCTTTGATGGTGTGATGGTCCTGTTTTTTCTTATACACAGTAATTTCCACTGGAGCATGCTGAAATCAATTTGGCAGGGTTGGGTATTCTGATGTTATCAAAGGTATGCATGTGGACAAAAAGAGCTAGGGTGTAAAGTTTTTTTAATTTGTTTCAGGATTGTGAGGGAACTGTATGAAATGAGAGTTTTCTCTGATACAGTTTACTGTTGTTTTTCTGTTTGTTTGCCAATGGTTGAACTTTTACCTATATGTTTAAACCTGGTGTCTTACTCTCCTGCCCATCTTTTTTTTTTCTTCTCCCATTTTGTTTTTTTCAATTTTATTTCCTTCCTTCCCTAGTAATTCTTCTGGTTAGGTAAGCTATGTAAACGGTCAGGTGAAGCCAGATATTGCTGGAATGAATAACTTTATTGGCTGACAGATTCATGGTGAGTATGAGCAGATTGGCTGACAGATTCATGGTGATATGCGTATGGTGGTTTTAACAGGTAATTTTCCTTACTGCTATGTCGGGTTTCGTTTTTTGGGTTAAAAGGTCTGGTTTCATCAGCTCGTTTATAGATATAGCATAAGATAGGTATGATCCATGATATATTGGTGTCTTGTTATTTGCCCTAGATCATTAGTCTGTCTGGATCACTAAAACTGACTGCATGCTCCATAAGCATTGTGAATTGATCTTCAAGTGCTTGTTTATACCTTGTTAGGAACAGAAAACTTATGAATGATTGTTTAGTTATGATGTTATTTGTATTCAAATGAATTGATTAATGTGTGTTTGTAGTCTTCTGTTTCGTGGAGTGAATGTACTCTGTTTGGTGTTATTTATTATCTCATATGAAGTCACTTTGTTCATATATCGAAGCTCTTTACTTGCTTGTTGTCTACATAAATACGTTTTAATCTCTTTCCCTCTCCAGTTTCCTCTTTCTTTGTTTTTTTTTTCTTTTTTTTTTTTAAATTTCTTGTTAGGGTAAGCCAGGGAGCAGAAGCTTCAAATTTGGACATTGTGATTGGCCTAAAGTGGATTTTAACCAGTTCTCTCTCTTCTGTCTGTCTAATCTTGGATTTAATAGGTCTTAAACAACTGTTTGATTGCAGAAATTGTGATAAGATCATTAATGTTATGGGCCTATGGCAGATTTTGCTTCTACCCTAAATGACCCAATATTCAGCTTGTCCTTGACAAGGACAATCTCTACTTTACTTGTGCGACGTTTCAGTCAAGTGGTAAAAAATATATCCACTTTACATATCAAGTCTTCATTGTTTGTGAAATTGAAAGATCACGCCTTAATTACCATGACTAGCCATATTCATTGTTAAAATGGTCCCTTAATTTGTTTTTATCATGCTAATTTGGTATTTAGACAACCTCTTCGGATGATCAAATATACAATTAAACTATTTTGTTTAGGGAAGTTATGTGTTGGGTTCCTTGTGGTATTAGATGAGTTGTGAGCTTAGCTTTTGAAGTTTGTGGTGTAACTGCTGTTTGATTTTCAGCTTTCCCAGAAATTTGGATGGGAAATTATGTTGCTGCGTTGGTTTGCATCTTATTTTTAATGAGCATGCTGTGTATTTTATTATTGAGTGTCTCAAACTGTACTCTTAAACAATTAAATTGGAATGATTTTAGTTTGCACATCAATGAAGTATGAACACGGAAGAGAATTTAAATTAGTTATTCTATAGCAATAGTATTCAATTTTCTAAAATAACTTGGTCTTTGGATGAGAGCACCCATTTTAAAACAAACATATCTCTGTATCTTTTTACAAATATATTTTTGATTTATTTTGTGTACAATTCATATAAATAAACATATGTAATTGACAATTGAAAAAAATGTTTGTATAATTTATATGTTGTATTATTTTATTTTTCGCAAAGAAAGAAATACATATTTGAAAGTAGGTTCACTAATAAAAAATATTTGCGGTTTGTGACAATTTTTTGTCACAAATTTGTGAATTTCAGTGACAAAATGTAATTTGTGACAGAAATGTGATAGTTGCCACAAATGTTGTATCAAAAATTTCTGTCACAAGTCCGTGACAAAAATTTCAGTCACAAATGTGTTTGTAACGGAATTGTGATGAAAATTTGTCTTTTATAGATTTTCGTCACAATTTGTAATTTTTTATTTTATTTTATTTTTTTATTTATTTTGTAGTAGTTTAATTAATGAATTGTAACAGGGGTTGATGATTTAGATGAAGATTGTAGACATTGCCATTTTTTTTTATAACCACCAGAGTATATAAATAGATGGAAATTACATATTTTTGATAATCCATTCCGACCTAGACTAGCTAGTTGTGGGCCCCAGACACAATCCGTCTGGTTGCCTGCTTACACAAAATCCTATATAGAGAAAGCAATAAACTACAAAAAAATTTCTCAGTTGCCCAAGCATCTCTATTGTCAAAACGCAGCCGAGAAATATCTTTGCACACTGACAACGAACTGGCAAAATAGCAAGAAGTTCAACATTGGAAGCAACAACATGAGCACAAGGTTTAGCAATAACATTATTATCCTTGTTATAGAGTTTCCACCCAATACCCCCTTTACCACTTGAAAATGTCCCGTCGCAGCAGACAACGAATTGGATGTTAGAGCTAAACATCTCTTCAAGGTTGTCTAAACGAGCCATATGATTCGCCGAAACACTTCAGCCTTGAAGCTGTAGCTTTGAGCGCAACATCCACCTGAACCTTAACTGATTCAACAATAGAAACCTATCTTCTATCAATCCTTTCATTTACAAGTTTGTTTATGGACTTCCATATTTCAAAGAAACAAATTAAGAAGTTAATTAAGCAGGACCAGGAGTCTCCCTCTTATGACCTATTGCTAGGAAAACAACTCATCAAAAGATCAGTAAAAGAATATACGTTATTACTTCTAACTAATAGAGGGGAAGCAAACTATGCCCTTTTAGCAATCAGACAATTAAAAAACAGGTGATGAACATTCTCAGCTTCTTTGTTGCAAGACTTGCACCTATCCGAGTCCCATAGACCTCTTATGTCCATATTTATTCCCACTGGCAGCGCGTTATTGATACACTTCCAAGCAAAGACTTTAAAAATTTTCAGTAATGAGGGCATGCCAAAGCTTCTTCCACAACGCGCTATTAGATGGTCCTTGGTGGCACGCCTGTTGATAATTTATATGGAGAAGGTGATAATAACCACTTTTGACTAAGAAAATTCTCGACTTTGAGCCCATCCAAATAATTTTATCTACACTCTGACCACTAGGGAATAGGGCACCTCAGAATGCATTATGCTTCTTGCTCAGGAAAAAATGATCTAATTTTATATTCATCCCACCTTTTACAACCCTGAATCATCACGTCTTTGACCATAATATCCTTGTCTATATTTCTTGAGGGGATCCACTGAAGCACATCATGGCCAGCCCATCTATCTCTGAAAACTTCTATAACGTCCCCATTTATAACGACCATTTAGCATGGGAAAAGGTAAGATCTCTTCCACTATAAATACTTTTTCAAATTCAGGACGCTGAAGAGCTTGGGTTTGACGCTTTCCAAAGAGACCCACCTGAGACATATTTGGACGCCAGGGCTCTAGAGACCAAAGAATGAGGAGAGTTGACAACTCTCCATAATTGGCTAGCCAGAAGACTAAGATTGAACCAGTCCACATTCCTTAACCCTAATCCACCGTGTCCCTTTGGCTTGTTCAAAATTTCCTTAGATATCTAGTGGACTTTCCTTTTGCCTGGATCACCTTCCCACCAAAACCGAATAATGAAATCAGAGAGCCAATTAGTGAAATATTTCGGGAGTCTATAAAGATTCATGACATACATAGGCAATGCATTGAGGGTAGATTTTATGAGAGTCAACCTGCCGGCTTGAGAGAGGAGGCAACTTTCCAAGAGGTCAGAATAGACTCAATTTTATCCTTTAGATATGAATGAATTTCTTTCCTTGTAACGCCTCCCAAGGAAGGAATTGCAAAATATTTCCCCGGCCTATTAGCAGCCCTCACTGGCAGAATGCCCCTAAAAATCCTTGAAAGACGACGTGGTATATTAGGGTTGAAGAGCCACTCAGACTTAGAAAGATTGATACTCTGACCAGAAGCACCTTCATAGATTTTTAAGAGGTCCCTAAGCTTGACACAACCAATCATCCGGGAAAAGAAGATGATTGAACTTTGGGCCTCCCCTGGAAATAGAAAGTCCCGAGATATCATTGTTGATCATCACAATCTTAAGACTTCTAGAAAGAGTCTCAACACATATGAGAAACAGATAAGGGGACAGAGGGTCTGTTTGTCTTCGACCTTGAGACGGGGTGAACCATTCCAGATCTGAAACCGTTAACCACTATACAGAAAGCCACAGTGGAAATACACTTATGAATAAGATGAATCCATTTTGGGGAAAACCCTTGCGCTTCCATATCAGTGAAAATCTCATTCTAAAAAAAATGGCATGATAATCATCGGCAAATTGTGTTACTTACAATGTCTAATTCGTAAAGAAATCATAGGAAAAAGTAGGTGTATTGTTTGAGAACAAGCAATACATAACAAACCTTTCCTTGCGCCAAATTGTACTTGCTACGTTACAACTTCTTCAACGAGCACTACAAAAAAATTTGCAAATTGTGACGGAAATCTGTAAAAGAAATATTTTCGTCACATTTCCATCATAAATTGTGACAAAAATCATATTTTCCATCACATATACACATTGGTGATGAAAAGTTCCGTCATACACAAATTTGTGACAATCCAAACAATGAAAAAAATATTCCGTCACACTTCTTTCACAAAATGAAAATCTATAGATTTGTGACAAACATTTCCAACACAAATGACGAGTTTATTTTAATTTATTTTTTTCAGTGAAGGAATCTTGACCATTTGCAAACATCTACCTCCATTTCATAGGAGCCAGGCTTGAGATTTCCTGACACCTAACCTTCCATTCCACAACAAGTTCCTTTAAATGGCTTCAAGTTCCACAATAACTTCCTATGGAGTTCTGATGATGAGCCAACATTTATGGTAAAAAAGCATGCTGAAACCATCTAGCCCAAGACCTTTTGAGGCATCAAAGTTATTGAAAATGCTACTTCTTTTGTTGATATATCTTTTGAAGGAGATCCCATAAATGATAGGTTTTATGAAGTTTGGGAGAGTAAGCTTTGCTTTGAAGTTTGAAGAAATTGGCAATGATGGCCTTGACTATCACTCAAAAAGCCTGAGAGATGGTTGGATGACCTCCTTGAGCTTTGCAAAATTGTGAAAAAAATCTTGTGCTGTTTGAATTATGAATTTTGGTTTAGAAATGAAAATGTAGAATGAAATTCTCATTGATAATGTTTGAATTAGAACATACTCGTTCCCATTCTGATTCCATTCACATTCTCAGTCCTTAACTCATGTGAGAATCAATATATGGGTTCCAGAATCTCCAAGTTTTCAGCAACAACAATTGAAGTCACCAACACATCTTCAATATTGTGTTTTCTTTTATGTTTCCAATAGGGCTTTTTGCTCCCTCTCATGTGCTTTTTTCTTGTAATTTTTCTTTTTGGAAATTCTGGAATGAAAG
>JAYMTG010000502.1:0-11986 GCA_036897565.1 Pelargonium exstipulatum
TATTTTTATTCAAGCATCTATATTTTTATCCATATATATTTTGGTGTTGTGCTCCATGCTTGAATCCATCCAACATTGAACTTCTCTTGCTCATTCTCTCTGCTAAAAAACGACGTTGGTTCTCTTAAACTATATTGTTGACTCATGTTCCTGCTCCCGAGCATAAAAAGTTGTTGTATCCTGAAAGATTGCACGATAACTCGTGAATAATCTTTTACCTCAATGCCCATGTATGCCTTAGCTTGTTCCAAATCATTCCATATTTTACTAATCCTTGTTTTGCAGGTTTGAGCTAAGTACAAAAATCTCAAAATTTTGAGTTATTTTAATTTATTTTGCATTGAAAATACGAGAGGTCGTCAATCACAACTACATGTCAAGAAGTGAATCCAAATGAAATTTTGTCTAATAAGAATATAATTTTTTTATCAATGATGAAAAATCAGTGACATTAGAATAATCTATTACTGAGTATAATTTATTAAGACATGTTGAATTAAACCGTTTAAGTATTTTGAATTTATTTTGGTGTCTCAAATTAATATCTCTTAACTGAAAACTACTCTTTATTACGTAATTTAATTAATAAATAAAATTATAGTTCTTGGTGAGTGCACCACGCTCATAAATGATATTAACCATTGATAATATTTATATTATATATTTTGTTTGACTTTGGATTATCTTTAAAAAAAAATTATTAAATTATACTAGTACATTTCAACGTGATATTTAATACAGCACAATCAATAACAAATTGAGCTATAGTACTCTACTCTACATCACACGATTGGTCAAATATTTTCTCCAATGGAAAACGGGTTATAGTCCATGGGACCCACCTCAACCGATCCATATAGTGACACGTGTAGGTTTCACAGTGACTCAAACATAGGTGCGTTACAGACGATCCACAGTCATCGTCTAAAGAAAACAAACCAAAAATCAACGTTCGAAATCTGATATTTTGATGAAACTCCAAATCCTCTCCCTCTCTCCTCTGGCTTCAAGAGGAAATATTTTTCTTCTAAAGTTCCAATAAATTTTTTTGAGGTTTAGGGTTTGTTTGTTTGTTTGTTTGTTTGGAGAAAACACGAATTGGGTAATGATCATTGGTGCGCGATCAGCTGCGAATAATTGGATTTGAGATATGGGTTTCACAGTTTCTGATGATATATTGAGCACTTTCGTTCCAATCTTGATTTACTGGGCATATTCTGGGTTGTATGTGTTGTTAGGATCGTTTGAAAATTATAGGTTACATTCGAAGAAGGACGAGGATGTCAAAAATTTGGTCTCCAAATCGACTGTCGTCAAAGGTGTTCTTCTCCAGCAAGCTCTTCAGGCTGTGGTCGCTGTCCTCTTGTTCACCGTACGTCGTACCGATTTTATATTATGTTTATTGTTTTGTTTTGAACAATTTGTGTTGTCGGTTTGGTAAAGTTTGTTGTTTTCCCATGGTTACTATAAAAGTTTTGGCAGTTTGTTTTTCCAGTGGATCTCAAATCAGCTGACCTGGAATTGGGTGCATGAGAATCTTAATTTCCATCTGTGTTTTGTTTGTCTTGTGATTTGTTTTAGCCCATTATACATAATTTGTTGAGTAGTACTTTTAGATTTTCTAGGAAGAAATTAAGGACCATGATACTATTTTATTACTTTATTGGTGTCTATATGTTTTGCAGAGGAGCTTAGCTTTGAAATTTATAACTGTTAGGTAATGGAACAGTTTGATCAAAATTTTCTGTTTTGGAAGCTTTTTGATAGATCTACCAACATAGGCTCATCTATGTAATGTACTTGAATCGGGTTAGAACTTAGAGCGGATAAAACACCGGTTCTGAATGCTTTGGATATTGTTATTGGCGACTTTGAATTCCTATAATAAACAATTCCGTGCAGTATGTGAAGATCAATGTGATGAGAGGCTGAGTTCGGAGGGTGCTCTTGGACTAGTTAGTTAGGTTGAGAAGACAATTGTGAGATAAAATGATTTTGCATATCATTTTACACCATTCTAGCAGTCATGTTTTAGTTTTATGCATGACGATTTTCCCTGTGGAATATTAAGAACCGATCTGCCATGTTTGATATATTTTGTAGTGTGCTATTTGTTCACATATGTGAGGGACTCTGAAGGTCAAAAGTGATGGGTGTGCTTACAGTGTTTCTAAGATCTTTCCTTTTTTGATGTCACTAGTAAAAGTATATTACACTAGTAGTGATGATACTCAATTGTTGATTAATTTAATCACGGTTAGAACTATTATGTGACTATTGTTGTTCATTAGTCATGGAGCCTTTTATATTATAGATTTTTCAGCTGCCACTTTTCCCTTTGCATTCTTGTAATTAGTGGTGCTCTTTAGATTATAATGAGATGTTTCTTTTATGCAGATAACTGGGAATGGTGGCGAGGTTGCTACAAATAAGGAGTTTTCCGTAATTGTTATAGCTAAACAGTTCCTCACTGCAATGTTAGTTATGGATACATGGCAATATTTCATGCACAGATTCATGCACCACAACAAGTTCCTGTACAAGCACATACATTCTAAACATCACCATCTAGTTGTGCCGTATGCATTTGGAGCTCTATACAATCATCCAGTGGAGGGTCTTCTTCTTGACACTATTGGCGGGGCCTTATCTTTCCTTATTTCTGGTATGTCTCCTCGAGTTTCCATCTTCTTCTTCTCATTTGCCACCCTCAAAACAGTGGATGACCATTGTGGACTATGGCTTCCCGGGAACCTTTTCCACGTGTTCTTCAGAAACAACACTGCTTACCATGATATCCACCATCAGTTATATGGCACCAAATACAACTTCTCCCAGCCATTCTTTGTAATGTGGGACAGAATCCTCGGGACCTATATGCCTTATTCACTTGAGAAGAGAGCGAGTGGAGGCTTTGAAGCTCGGCCTTCTCATAGACCCAAGAATGAATGATTCTTACACAGAGAGCACCCATTAAAGACTGTACCACTACTATCTATTTTTCCCGCTTAATGAGCTACACCTATATTGGGTTTTTTTGTATGTACATATGTTGTGATTTTGTACCTCTATTTGTTTCAAGTTAATACAACTATCTGAAGCTTAAGTACTATTGAAATTGAGAACATACATTACTTTTGAAGGAAGAATGTCTCATTATGCTGTGATCTCGGGCGAATTCGTCATCGTCACCTGGTTGTGCATTTTGTTAGCTTTTTGGTTTTTGCTGTTAAGTTACTCATATATTGAAGTTGAATGGAACACCACAATTAACACTTCATTAGCATATTTTGGCTTCTTGAATTGATGGACATTAACTTGATGGGGATGTGTGTATTTGTTGGACTTTTCTTTTCCTTTTCATCAAATGCTCTCCACATAAGATGTTTTTATTTTCCATGAGAACCTAACTTGAGAGCCTTCATTTATGACCATTTATCTACACAACTATTCTGTGCTGCAGATTGATACCCAACTTGACAACTGCATATGGCTTTTGCTACCTGCAAGTTCTTGCCACAAATGTGCTCCTTCCAGCTCATATATAACTTTAAAAGATAGATATCAATATGTTAACATTTTGTGTTAGATATAAAATTATGCCTCTTTTGCTTCATGATTCCAACTATTCACATAGCCTAGTCTTTAACTGTCATGTTCTGCAAGCTTATAGGCCTCACATTACAAAACCAATGGTAGGAACAAAAAGAAAATAGACATCAGGTGATGGATACAAGATGCTGATAACTTTTCCTTATTCTTAAGTAATTGTCATATAATCACCTATGTAGCAAGAATTTGAAACCAGATGTATATGATTTTCAAATTTTTGATCCACATAATGACACAAGAACCAAATGAATAGACTTGGAGCAACTTACGCTCGTGACATTTCAGAGTCTCGTGCACTAAGCCGCATTTTTAGACAGTTCAGTAAAAGAATACTGAATGATAGAAGATCTGAAGTTTGGGAGAGCTGCTGTTTGGTTAGACAATGTACCTGTCCTCTTATTCCCAGCTTGTAACCCAAGTCGGGTTCTTGGGGAATGATCGGCGTGAACCTTGTCGTTTGCTATGTATGCATCTCCGGCAACTCTGACAGACTTGTGACTCTTGCAACTCAACAGCATGTTGGGACGCCGCCTTTGTGCAGTCTCTTTGTTTGATTTCATATTAGTACTATTTGCAGGTTGTGAAAACATCTTGAAGGGGCTTGCCATGATTTTTCTTGGCCTTTGCTCTTCGCAATCTACAGCACTGGCAGTGACTACACTCCATTCTACGCTGGCCTCACTCGGCGCATAACTAGTTTTGGGAGTAGCATAGCCAGCGGGAACACGAACAACATCTGATGCTTGCCTTGCAAGAAAAGGGTTTGCTTTGCCTGTGAGGCTCTCTATCTCGAACAAATCTGAACTTGCATCGCTCTCAGAATCATTGTTGTAGACTCCGTTTGCAGCAACCTCTGTTTCTTCTAGTGTTCTTGGATTGGCCTCCCAAACCACCTTTGCTAGTTTGGTTTCAATATTGAATGGTTTCTTTCTCCACTCCATTACAGGTGAACCAAAGACTTGTAGTGATTTTTGCACAGTTGGGCATTGGATGGAAAAGTAGGTTTCTTTGTGCACATCCTCAGGATCTCCATGGACCTTTTTGATGGGATCATTGATGATTGGCTTGGCATGGACAGCACCAAAACTAGCACTACTTCTATTGATACTGATCTCACCAACATGTTCTTCATGATCAATATCAACTGAGTTCTTGTCTGAACAAGCGCAATTGCAAATGACGCTACCAAGAAAGCTTCTTCTTTGCACTTTCTTAGTCTTCCCGAGTGATGAATTGCACGCAGCCTTTCGCATCAAGGCGCTTCCGCTGTTCCAGCTTGACTCAGAACCAAGACTACGAACTCTTGGTTTCGTTGCTTCTGTCATATCAGATCTCTCTTCTTTCTTGTACTTCCTTGCACCATTGTTGGCACGTTTCAGACCCTCCTCGTCCATTCTTCCATTGAAGTACTTTTCAGCTCCAAACACTCCAATCTCTCCATCTTCCTCCCTCCTCCTTGCCAAACTGAGCTGCCTTTCTTGGGTGGTAGAGATCATCATGATGGGACAAAGTTTATGCACAAAAGCGACCTCATTAGTACTCTCAAACGATAGTGTTTGTGATGAGATAGATTTGAAACTAACCATTGTCACGTTCTTGGTGAAGAGAAAATGACCCAAATACAAGGCTGAAAATCTGAGAGAGGAAGAAGAAAATATATAGAGTTGTGGATGGTGAGGTTGTGCTTAGCCTGTTGAGAATGAGTTGGATATAAGTAGGCTTGCATTAAGTACACAAACATAGTATATTATGAGTTGTCATGTTTTTCTTGTGGATGTGAGTAGCCAGAAATTATTGTTCTCTTAGCTGCCATGAATAGTTGGTGGACTTGCATCATGGATAAGAAAAGTTCAGTACTGTCAACATCATCAGATTAAATTCGAGCGAGCCACCATATCGAACTAACTGTTAAGATGCCACATGAACAAGTGAGACAATCAAGCAGTTATCAGTAAGGTCCTTAACTCCATGAACCAACAAACCCTATAGCTAGAACCCAAAAACCATCATTATCCATATCAGCAAAACTTACTCTTTTGCTTCAATTTTTTTTCTGTCATGAGACCTATACTATACCTATGATTCTATAAAAAACCATCCGAGAAATGGGTTTTGTGACATGTTTTGCCTTGTTTGGCAATGGTCCTGATATGATAACAATGCATACCAAATAGATTTTAGAAGCCATACATGATATATGAGTCTCACAAACTTGTACTGTGCAAAACCAGAAAAGGAGGGCATAAGCTAGAGGAAACAGTGCACATTTCATACCAACTTTTCATGCGGAAGCTGTACATTAAAAGGTTTGAAATCTAACACCATAACGTCCCACATCGGTTGAGAATGAAGTAATAGTATTGTTTATAATCGCACTACTGAGCACAACGTTTCGCCGAGCTTGGTAACGCGAGCTTGTAACCGAGTGGGGCTTTAAATTGGTTGAACGTTGATTGGGCTTCTCGGGTTGGGCTTGCCAGGTTCTTATCTGGCCCGCCCGATCCAAGTAGGAAGTTGGGCCATGAAACTTAGGCGAAGGCCCAGGCTTCACGGTCCTTAGAGTGGAGGACACCGCGTCAGGCTGGCATCACAGAGCACTGATTACCTCCCGCTTCTGTCGGTGGATGGATAACGGGTCAGTACCTAACAGGCCCAGTCAAGCCTGAAAGGTCCTCTTCAATTGAACAATCTCTTTTTTATCATTTTTTGTCACTACAATTTATACTGCAATACTCGTCTTCTTCTCTTTCCATATGGAAGCTGTACATTGATATTGTCATTGTGTATATAGTTCATAAACACCAGAGCTTAATATAGATAACGTGAAGTACAATAAAAGTCTAAAATCGTCACTCTTAATAAGACCTTATTTTGATAGATAACGTGAAGTATAATAGAAGTCTAAAATCGTCACACTCTTAATAAGACCTTATTCTGGCGCACAAGTTTCGTGTTCTTCGTAATTTAATTCTGTGTTTTGGAACGCTGAATGCATTTTTGTTGAAAATATTCGATCTTCTTTTTTATGGTGTTTTTTTAACTTCAATCTCATCATTTACACTGTGCCATCAAGATGTTTGAAAGCACAAATGGTTGTTTCATTTGTCAGTCTCTTAATCCTCATTTTACTGAGATGATTATAAACTGCACGGATAAGAAACCAGAAGAGTATGTTACATAGCTTCACAGCTGGATTTGAAAGTTATAGATTATAGTTTACAGATGTCCCACATCGTTTACGTATAAAACATTTCTAATGTTTATAAACACACTTACAAGCATCATTTAATGTCAAGCTTGATAACGTGAGCTTGTAACCGAGTGGGGCTTTAAAGTTGTTGAACGTTGCTTGGGCTTCTCAGGTTGGACTTGAATGGTTCTTATCTAGCCTGCCCGATCCAAGTATGAAGTTGGGCCCTGAGTCCTAGGCGAAGGCCCAGGTTTCATAGTCCTTAAAGCGGAGGGCACCGCGTCAGGTTGGTTTCACAGAGCAGCGATCACTTCCCGCTTCTGTTGGTGGATGGATAACGGGCCGGTGCCTCTCATGCCCATTCAAACCTGAGAGGTCCATAGCAAATTGAACAACAACTTTTTTCTTTTTATCTTATTTTTTTATATAAGTTCATATGTTTTTCTAGTTCTCAATAACTAATTTTGATTTTTGTCATTGATGTAAGAAATTCATATATATGGTTACAACAAGTAACATTGTGATGTATCTAAATTTCACTTAAGTTTGTACAAATGAATTATCAAATTTTATACAAACAAATATTGTGAACTACTCAAAAATTTATTAGTTAAAAAACTGATAAATTTCTCGTATAGTTATGCTTGGGCTCGGTCAAATCATCAACTTTATGACGACGAGTCAAGTTATGTTGATGACTTCAAACCAAGAATCGAATTGCTTTGATCTTTTTTTTACCGTAATCCTATATTGAACTAGGTCAGATTCCTACGGGATAGAAATAAATAAAAAATATTAAGAGAATTTAGAAAATATATATTTAACACATACGAAATTTAAAAAAAAAAATTGTAATTTAAGTGAATAGGAATAGTAATTTCAAAATTATTTGTTCAAAAAATAATGAGAGAATTTATTTAATAAAATTATTCAACACATACGAAATTCGGAACAAACATAATTTTGCACAATCATTCGTGTATGACGTGGCAAAAAACGATGGTCAAAGGCAACCAACATTAGAAGAAGAAAAACATTCATCGCCAATCAACATTTATTGACATTAATAATTTATAAAATAAATTTGTTTACTAGATTGTCACGTATACATACATCAATAAAATTAGGTTGGTAGGCAGCTAGTTTTGGTCCACATTGGTATTCATATAAATTTGCAGTTCCTATGCTAAAACTCTTCATTAAAACCATTTGGTCCATTTCCTGCATATATATTTATTGCATTACCAAAACCTCTAATTTGAACACAATATATAATATGAAGCATGAATCTTATAAATATTGAAGTAAATGGTACATTAAATAAAACTAAATTATGAGTTCACACTCCACTGGTTACTAAATAATTGAACATAAGCTGTGCAACCCTCCCTCACCCCCCATACTAAGTTACTAATTGTCTTTCAAAAATGTTCACTAAATTGTTTCGTGTTTGTGTCAAAGACAACGTAACATTGTTTGAAGAACTCGGGGGTTCTAAAAAAACAAATTCCCATTGTGAGTCCTTCACTGCGAAGATGTGGAGTTATCAGCAACCCAATACTGCTTTACGGCTATCAAGATCTTCACCGGGACAAGAGGACCATCCTCATGGTCTACCATTTTTGTATCCCACCTCATTCCTCCTACTATCTTCCTCACCTTAATTAGGGCATCAACTTCATCGCGGAATATAACTGCACCTTCTGGCCTCAAAATCCGATCCATCTCTATGAGGATATCCTCAGCGTCACATCTATAGAATCAGGAAAAATATGGTATTAATCAATATGGTACAGAAGATTCAGGAGGATGGTTCACATGAAATGTTCAAATTTTCAGCTCATTAAGAGGTATATGGAGTCGACAAATTAAGCAAGTCGAGAACAATGGGAGAATGTATGAACTTATCGTCAAGATGCGTGACAAGAACATAAACAATGTATAATAAACTAAAGAGACAAATTATAGGCTAGTTGAGGAAGCTTGACAAGACTCGGAAATAGATGAATTAGACTAAATTTGCAGGAATTTGAAGAGAGCTAAATGAGCTCAATTTTGCACAGCCTCTGTCTCAAATACATTTCCTTGTACCCTCCGATCAAATTATTCTATGTCGCATCAAATAAGTTTCAAGCTTATTAAAGAAGATAACAATGCAACTTTGACTGAAGAGTTAAAAGCTTTTGAGAATAGACACCATAAGGCAAAAAGCTATGGACTTTGATTTTTGTATCATACATGTGTTGAAAACTTTTAAAATTATATTGACGTTTTCTAAACTAGATGCAAACGGCAAAACATTATCATGTACAGTGATACAAATAAAGAGATACTCACTTGTCCTTGTACAAACTGAAGACACCATGGGCATGAATGAGGTCGTATGTCCTAGGATATGTAGAGAAACCTTCACACCTGCACCATAAAGAATAAAAATAACATGTAAGAAGGTTCTATAATACTCTTTGCTTAAGATTTAACTTGATGGGAATTTATATGGTCGGAGATCAAACACAGTCCTTCCTATCTAAACATGTTCCCATTTCCGGCAACAAGAAGCAAGACTTTTACTGTAATTCATTCTATAACTTTGTTAATGAGATTTTCAATACCAAAACAGGACATGATTTATCCCATTCAAGAAATCTCTAACGTGTATTAAATAGATCTCCACCAGTAACTTGAATTTCCAAATGTGTGTGAGATATTATGAAATGATTGATAATAACATTAGATATAGTAATTTAGAGCTACAATTACAACACAAATAAGAGCAAAAGTTCAATAGGTCGTACCAGTCATGGTAGATGCCAATAAGCCCGCGCTCATAGATGACTCCCAGTGTATTTTTCTCAGCTATAGTTGGGACAACGTTCATAACCCACAATTTGGGAGAATCAATTGCAGCAGCAAAACTTCCTAATCCAGCATTCATATCCATAATGTTGCGATACCTTCCCGAGTCAAGCAGTTTGTTGATTCTCTTATAAGCATTGACATGCTTCTTCCATTGCTTGATGTCCTCTTGGTACGTCTGAACAGAAATTCCGGGAATAGATTCACTAGCAACTCTTGGAGGCACATCAAAAAGTCTTTCCGGATAGGGCTTCACTTCCCCACCAGCAACTTCCTCTGGACTATTAACCTCAGGATATGGAGTTACACAGTCCTCCATTGTCTTGTACCTAATATCAAAGATGGTTTTGGAATTAATATAGTTAGCATACAGACAGCAAAATTAGACATGCTGCCTACGAAGTCTAAAAGTGTAGATGACAAAATATACTCTACATACCAGACATCATCTGGGTCTCCCGATTTGCAGAAAGTGACATCTTGTCTGTTGCGGCACGAATCAGCATTTACTCGCTTTTGCCAAATGGCAGTCTCACCCTTCTCATACTTCTTCTCCCAGCAAAGATGTTTTGCAGCCTCTTCGATATTTCTTTGCTCCTCTTCAAGTTCTTCCCTCGGGCGCTGCCATGACTTGTAATTGTTCTTCCAGTTGATTGGGGGACCTGAAAGCACCCAGTAGCCACCAGGTCTAAGAACTCTGTCCACTTCTTTTAGGTACTTGCCATCTGCAAAAATGAAATTCCATAAGACAAACTGCTCCTATACAAGAGAAAACTCTCTGCACTAAAACAAGGACAAAATGCCAAGCCCTTTGATGATATGTTTCTGCTCCACATAAATGTAGATAGATTCAATAAACCATTCTTACCATTAATACCCCATGGAATTAAGCAACGGGAACAGTGCGCCATGTCAAAGGCTCTAGATGGATATGGCATTTTAATTGTGCCAAGAACACCAATAACAGCAGGTACACCCCTTTCAAGAGCAAATTGGACTTGCGCTTCATGTGAGTCTCTAGGTGCAAATGACATGGCAATAACCTTCCTACTCCAAAGGTAGGCACCCCAGCTTGCAACCTGAGCAAAATAATCCACTGTGAGAGGAAAGTCTATACAAATTACTTCAATCAAAGACACAACGAGCTGTCTATAGGGAAGAAAAGTAGAAATATATAGAATTAGTAAGAGTTTGAAGAAGTTAACATACCCCACAGCCAGTATCCAGGGCAGTTCGCACTGTTCCATTGTCTATTGGAATCACAGAAGCAAGCTGATCAATATATTTATCTGCCCCTTGAGGGAACTGTGTTCCACCACCAGGGAATCTAAACACATTGCCCTCATATTGAATCCAGTTCTGAATAGCCTTCTCAACTGTCAAGCTCTTATACGGTGCATTAGCATAAGGCACGTAGTCACGACTCTTTGGCCAGGGGAACGGAGTTACATATCCTTTGGGTGCTGGTATAAGGCAATGTAACTTTTCTTCTTGAGGAGGACAATGCCTCTCACGGTAATTCATATTATCCCTTGGGAAGGTCATTGCCCGCCTCTGATCTTGGCAAGGAGTGTAGTCTGTGTACCGAGGAAGGCATGGTTTGATGACTTTGGATTTCAAGTCAGATTCATCATTAGTCCTAACTTTGCCACCATGATGACTCTCAAAATTCAACCTTGGAACTACATTGCACTCGGCCTCATTCTTTGTGATCTCCAAAGCTATGCTATCACCCTTCCCAAAACCGCTTCGCTGCCATGCCCCCAATATATAGAAGAAACAGCACAAACCAACAACAATCAATATCTGTAAATATCCCCTAGTCCTACTATCAGCTGCATTTTTGGATCCCATAATGCACCTGAAAAATGGTTCAAGTTTAGACACAAATCTGCAGTCATAAACTGTAAATGCACAGATTTAACCACATGGTCCACATCCCAGTAGATCATGTCCAATCTGTTGAATCAACCAAACTTTGATACAATTTCCTAACTTTCCTAAAAATTACTATTAACTCACTAAAAATCAGTTCAAACAACACAAGTAAAATTAGGAGCTAAGGAATATCTACTAAAAATCCAAAAAAAAAGTCAAAAATTCAAGTAAAACAGTTCAATATTGGCCAGAAAAATTTAACTTTTCACTAAAATATCTTTCTGAGGTCATTTTACAACAGCTGATCCATTTCGTAAGGCAATTAGTAGCTTTTAAATTAAAATATTCGCAACGATTACTTTACAACTCGATAAAACGCCGTTTCGTCGACTTCTCCATGGATATTTACAATTCAACACCCGAAGAAGTAATCCCTCCTACTCTTCTTGT
>JAYMTG010000503.1:0-11980 GCA_036897565.1 Pelargonium exstipulatum
CAGCTCCAAATGGGATTAGTCCGAGTGTGGTAAAATGGCTTAAAGGTGTCAACCGCCAATGGTGCGGGCCCTCTCAGTAAACCCATGGTTGAACAAAAATAAAAGTACGAAAATAACCTCAGAAACGAAACGCGTTTCTATTTCTTAAACCCTTCAAAACTCTGCTACTACTTCTCATTTCATCATCTGAAACACCGGCGCCAAAAAAATCTCCGACAATGTTTCGATGCAAGAGCATGTTGTCACAAACAATGAAGCGAAAGCAGAAGAGCAAGAGAAAAGGTAACCACAAAATCAGAAGCAAATCCGTTTCCAGGAAACAAGACCCCATATCCGAAACACAAGAATCTGTGCATTCAGAGGAGGAAGAAGAATTAGAAATTGACGAAGACGAAGACGCCGAGCAACGTTTCAGTCTCAAAAGCTCTGCTCATTCCCACACTCATGGAGTCCAGCCACTGGGCAATTTCTATCTCAATCCAAGCTCAGTCAACTCCAGAAACACAGGCCTAGGTAATCTCCAGACCCTGACTGATGAGCTTGTTCTTGAAATTCTAGGGTTTTTAGATGGGACCCAATTGGGGGTTTTGGCTGCTGTTAGCAAATCTTTCTATGTTTTCACCAATCATGAGCCTCTATGGAGAAACATTGTATTGGAAACTCTCAAAGGTGGGTTTTTGTATAATGGGTCATGGAAATCTACTTACATTGCTGCTCATTGTCCTTCATTTGATGTTTCTAGCGTTGGTGTTTCTGGTTTGAGGGTAAGGGACTTTTATTCGGACTATCTATTTCAGAGCTGGCTCTGTGCTAATCTTGAAATGAAACCGGAGTGGCTTGAGAGGGATAATATAATCAGAAAGAAGGGTATTTCAGTGGAAGAGTTTATTTTGAAATTTGAGGAACCGAATAGGCCTCTGTTGTTGGAAGGATGTATGGATAATTGGGTTGGATTGGAAAAATGGGATAGAGATTATTTGGTTCGATTGTGTGGAGATGTACGGTTTGCAGTTGGGCCTGTGGAGATGAAGCTTGAGGACTTCTTTAGGTATTCAGATCAAGTGAAGGAGGAGAGACCTTTGTATTTGTTTGACCCCAAATTTGCTGACAAAGTTCCGGTTTTGGGGAAGGAGTACGAAGTTCCGGTGTACTTTAGAGAGGACTTGTTTGGAGTATTAGGCAATGAGAGACCCGACTATAGGTGGATTATAATTGGGCCAGCAGGGTCTGGTTCTTCATTTCATATTGATCCTAACTCAACATCTGCTTGGAATGCGGTGATCAGAGGATCGAAGAAGTGGGTCTTGTTCCCCCCTGATGTGGTTCCCCCAGGGGTGCATCCAAGCCCAGATGGTGCAGAGGTGGCGTGCCCCGTGTCAATAGCGGAGTGATTCATGAATTTTTATGGAGCCACAAAAAATTGGAAGAAGAAACCTATTGAATGCATCTGTAAGGCTGGAGAGGTTATCTTTGTGCCTCGTGGATGGTGGCATTTGGGGATCAACCTGGAGGAATCCATTGCCATTACTCAGAATTACGTCAGCAGGTAGTCTTCCTTTATTTATATTAATTTGTTCTGTATCTTAGAAATGTCGGACAATATATATACAAACATTTGATCATGAATCTGCCCCCATCCCCTTCTATGGGATACTTTTCTTACAATGTGAGTTGTGGGGACAACTTGTGTTATTAGATGTTTGATTTCAAATGCTTTAGGCTTTCTCTTTTCTTTTGTTTTCCTCGCCAAGAGGTAATGTTTCTTCAGTCTAGATAGAGCAACAACACAATGCATTCACAAAGAAGTTTCAAAATTAATCTTTGGACAGCAATATATCTATATATTTACTAGTCTGTTGCTGAATTTGGCTTCATCAGACAACATTGATCATTGACATATTATAGTTTGTCAATGTTCGTGAAGTAAATATTATTCTCAACCGATTTGCATCTTGTTCTGTTGCAGGAGAAATTTGTTGGAAGTGTTGGATTTTCTTAAGAAGCCTAATGCTAGCACGCTTGTATCCGGAACGAGGGACAGAGTGAATTTGTATGATAAATTTAAGAATGCTATAGAGGTATCTTTCCCTGGAATCATCGATGAGTTGGCACATAAAGCAAAAGAAAAAGAAGCGCAGGAAAAGAAGCCTTCCTTCTGGGACACAGTTACAGACTCCAAGGTGGGTGCTTTCAAGTTTTCCTTTTGAAAGGAACATCCAAGAGTACCAGAACAAAGATTAGATTGCCGACCAAGTACTATGTTGCACCCAATTTTCTCTTCGCTGCCTTCATCGTTTTAGTTTTACTGTGAACTAGGAATGTTAAAAACAGTTTTGACATTGTCTGATTACCAGAGAGAATATGCATTCTTGTAACCTATCATTCATTTGACCCGATTAGTTTGATATTTTCTGTTCTTATATATCTTGGATTGAAGATGATTGAAGGATTCAGACATTTGATTTGCAAATTTTTGGATATGAACTTTCCCATCTATTGAATCTCTCTTCCTATTGACTCTGCCATGTAAGATAAACATTAATGCAATGTGAGAAGGATATGAGAAATTTGGGTACAACATGTTCCCTGTTTTTTGCATGTCAAATGACATTATACACTTTTTTTTTTTGAAAAAAAAAAATTAGCTAATTGAGCTACACAATAGGAGTAGCTCTCCCCTGTAAACCCCATCCGACGCAATGGGATGTGAATCCACGACCTTCCACGTGGAGATGTGTGTCTTGACCATTACGTCATTCCCTAAGGGACGATGACATTATACACTTACCTTTCATTTTGTTTATGAATATACAAGTCATTTAAGTTCTCTTTGTAAAATTACAAAGAAAAAAAAAAGTGAGAAAATGATACTTTATCCTCCGCCCAACAAAGTTGTGGAAACCGCTAGCCTACACCAAATAACTTATGACCTAAACTTCTTGTACTCGTGAAATTAGATGCATATACAATCGTTTTTTCTTGTTTTTCTAATTGGTATTTGTTGACCAACTAATCGAATATGTCAATCAACTGCGTGACTATGTCAACTAACAAATGAATTGGACGATCAACTTGGTGAATTGATTGACCAATTTTATGTTCTTTTAGTTCATGGATCAACTTAAAGTACAAAACTATTCCACATATAGCTGTTGTACTATTCTTATATAAACAGAACCATAAAAGCAGTGGTATTCAGTTTTTTTCCTTTTTCTTCTGAAAATGACAATAACACCCTTATACTCCTGCAGGAGTTATTGAGTCAAACGTTGCCATTCAAATTAAATTACAAGCAGAGATTCGTAACGAGGGAATATTTTATCCCGAACACGCACTGATAACGATATTACATAGTCATGTCTTGCAAAGGGATCGTGAAAATAAAATGTCATACAGGTGAAAGAGAAGCAATATAGGAACCGTCTGAGTACTTCAAGCTCTTTAATGGACCCATGCTCAAGTGAGGACTAATAGTTGCTTCCGGAATGCCATAAGTATGCTTGTCCCCTTGCACGCCGCCTTCTGGATCAGATTTATTGTCTTTAACTGTCCCGATAGCAACATTCAGGCCAACAGAACTCGGTTCTGTTGTAAAGCTGCAAAACCACGAAATGAAACCAATTTTCCCGATGATTAGTATTTATGAATAGTTGTGCAACATCTTAACCAACTGCATAATGTGTGAAACGTTCTCTTCTTCATAAATGAGAAATACATGTGGCCTAATCGCGTGTTTTACATAGGACTGATGGGTTAGCCCACTTATAAATGTATGTAACTACCTCAACAATTGTAGTTACTAAATAGATGACAAATGCGTTGATTGCAAAACCATTTTCTTTACATATATATTCGATGTAATATCAAAACCATTTTCTGCTTGGAAAGACTGAGTTGATTGCAAGGACCTAAGGATCAAGATTTAGAAAATGAAACGGGAGAAATCATTGTACATACCTTGCTTCAAAACTGTTTCCTTCAGGACGCACGAGTGTGCACATAGCACAGATAATCCAAGGTGGTAAATATGCATCTTTGATTTCAATGCTGCATATGAGACTGGGAGATGAACCTTGAACAGATTCACCATCTCTTGCATTAGATCCTTTTGGAGTAACAACGTGATCAGTCCTTTTCATCTCCATGCATCTTACCTGCAAAACAAGAACCAGCAATTTTGCAGAAGAATATACATAAGTGAGAGTCACGAGTTAATTTATCATGTACATCTAACACTATGTCATATCATTGTATGCCACTTGGAGAAAAAAAGAAGGAATATTCTAAGTCACAATATAAAATGTATACTCTAACGTCTTAATACAGAGTGTTATTATACAGTCAGAGCATGTTACTATCCAGGTAAAAGGTCCGACACAGTGGTCATAAATTAATAGCAATCACTCCGTTCCAAAATGAGTGTTTTGTATCCTTAGAAAGAAAGTTGTTGCATGAATTACCAATAATATTAGCTATAATAAGTATTTATTTATTGAGTTTGTTACAAGAGTAAATGTACAACATTAACTAACTTCTCAATTTTTCTAAAAATAAAAAATCAAGACACTCATTTTGGAAGGGAGGGAGTATAAAACAAGAAATTAAGGTTTCAAGCAAAACGTTCCAACCAAGAGAGAGAGGGAGAGAGATCAAAAGGAGGAATATTATGCAGCAACTACTAGATGTAATAATTCAGCAAAATAACTGCACAATGCACTTGACAACAACTAAATGATTGTTTTTGGTCTTCTTTTTGGCACCAAGCAAGAAAACTGTCAAGCCAGACGTGAAGCTTTGAAACCCATGTATTATGCAAAAATAAGGTACATGCTGATTAAAACTACCTCTGGAGAAGAAAGTGCAGCATTTTGGAATGGTACAGGTGAGTACAATACAGGAACGTCATCACTGGTCAATGATGTTATTAAGGATCTGGAACCAACCAAAAGAAAGGAAGTAAGATGTAACAATGAAACTTCATATTACCAAGGACTTAATTGATTGGATCAAATGAAATGATGATAATTACCTAATAACCCATTTTTTTACTAGTTTAAATTATCAAAATGACATAATCCAAACAAGCCATGTATACACACACACATTCTAGAATCAGGAGCATACCGATAGTTTAACATAAAATCATATAATCCTTGCACACTTTCATTTCCACTGAAGGCTAACAGAGATTGTGGGCTGTTATCCACATCAGGCATGGAGCTCCGCCGTCGAGTCTGCAATAATTTAGATGGAAAATAACCAGTGAATCATAGAGCACTGAAATATGACATAAGACTTTGAATGCCTTCAGTATAACAAAAATAATTTCAAATGAGCTATAGAAAATTAATATGATGGAAAGGCTCTTCCAGAAATAAGATGTGCAAAAGGGATTTGATTTTCTATTCAGCCCAGGTATAACCGCATAAGTTCAGTTTGAGACAAATGATGCAAGTAATCAAAATGATGAATGTACAGATGACAAACCTGGCCCAGATTATTTTTCTCAATCTCTGATAGCTCAACTAAGTCTTCAGAAGTGACTTGCTCTATTTTAGAACGGCAAAGAGGCATAGAGAAACAAACATCCTGGTCCATCATTATTTACATAAACAATCAAAAAGTAAAGAAAGAAAAGCATAAAATCCCATTTGGTAAAAGAAAGAATATATTTTACATGTTCTTTCAAGGAAGACCTCATTCCTTTTGTTGACTGCGAGATATAAGCATTGCATGACCGTTTGCTCTTTCTCAAGTCATCACCGGCAGTGAACATCACCACAAAATGCGAAGTACATACTAGGAAATAAAATCATCAAAAACACCAAATCAATGTATGGTATATGACACTAAAGAACACAAGGCTACACAAATAAACACTATATGCACAGTCAAACTCTGTTTCAATAAGATATGACTGCTGATATTCAAACCATTCTATGATTTTGCATTAAAATTTTAACAGATGGGCATAAAATCATTTTGCAGCTATTTTGATTATTTCCATATCAGTAGCACATCATTACAAGCAAACTTTTCCTGACGTACTAAATTATCAGTCTCTCGGTGAACTTCTACTCTCCTTCCCACTGATCATCAATAACAATTCAAGATCACTCATAAAAGTTGTACATATAGGAAACAGAATGGTTGTATTCCAGATATTAAAAGAGTATTAGTTGCATACAGGCAAAACTAAAAGAAAAGGAGAAAAAGATAATCAAATTTTATAGTGGCATGCATAATTAATACAGAAAAGGTTTGTCGTTTGCAATTATGACCTAGTTTAAAGCAGTCAGAAATTTTCCATGGTTAGAGATGCTATTCCAATTGCACAAATAAGGTGATGAGTTGATACCATAAAATAGATCACAGACACTCTTTCGGAGCATGTAGTATAGACTCCGAAATGAATCCTCCCATACCAGCTGTCTTTTTCTTAAGAAATCTGTTTCAACTGAATCAACAAAGAAAATTGTTGACAAAGGGGACTTTAAGAAGAAATGAAAGGAAAGTGCAAGATAACCTAAGTTTAACACTACATATTAAATTTTGGTTGACAAACCTCCTTCTGTTGATAATTTCAGCACTGATATAAGAGAAGGTGGCAGAGAAGACTGAGGATAAACCCATGAATGCAATGATCCAAAATTATAGGTATTGGCAGTTGATATGACCCCATTACTACCGTAAGTAGATTGCATCAACCCATTAGATGTACCACGCAAGCTCATCCTATGCAACCTAACAATTGTAGAAACATCAAAGTTGTGTTAGCAGTGGTATATAAATTATAGCCAGTGGAGTGATTGTGTTAATGTTTGTACGATAAGTGAATCAACTGAAAGGAAGCAGCACTACAGCGTGGGCGCTTACTCACCAATTCACTGAGGACGAAGTCACAACCCGCATAGAAGTTTTCAAAGTAAAATCCAAAGGAGCATTTTGTCCAGATATGTGACAGTCAGAACAGAAATTGCCTTTAAAAGCAGATGCTGGATCACCAAATGTTTCAGAAGAATTGGTTGGCACACCAGAAACAGAGGGGAGTTCATGGGCAACCAGTCCTTTTAACACTTTATCCTATGCAAACAAACAGTGACTTATTACACAGAGAAATTACTTAAGCAGAAAGGAATAGAAAATGTATGTACTAATTAGTTATTACCATGTCAACAGTGGTCAAGCCAGAAAATCTTTCACCACTTGATGAAAGCTCAGTAACACCACGAAATATGCTTTGACTACATTTTTCAATCGTATGACGAGCTTGCACCATACCTTCCTTAACAAATTTAGCAGAAGCCGCAGAATTCTCGGTACTGCCACGGGAGGATAGGGAAAATAAGAATACATTTAGGAAACATAATGTAAATGAACTTTTCTAAGATAGGCATACCTTGAGAGTTGGTGTCTTCTCTTGGCAGCCAAATCTGTAAGCTTGGAGAAACTATTCAGGCTGCTATTTTTTTCAATTGAAGTATCTTGAGACTGCTATTTTAAGCAAACATTCTTCAGACTGAGGTGAACTTTGTACAGAATGACAAGATTTAAGAGAGGAACAAGATAATAGTTTAACAAAGTGTACTGACCTTAGTATTATTATCTTTCCCAAGAAGCGTCTTGAACCTTGGTTTCTTTACAGGATATACCTCATTCATACGGGTGTCAACATATCTTGGATTCTTTGATGGTTCTGGTTTCTTAAGCCCATGGTTCACCTCACTATAGTCATGTAGATGAGACATACAAATTCAGTAGATTATTCACCAAACAATCCATGGAGTAAGGAAATTGTTACCTTGTAGAGCCAAGTGAAGAAGTTGATGATTCACCAACAAGTTCTATAACATTCCTTCGTTTCAACTGCTCTCCCTGTTACACAGTAATATTGGCACTGTGAGAATATTTTCCTCTTTTACAATCAGACAATATTCAAGGAAGGTGACTTTGAAACCAAACTGCCAACGCTGTAGCTAAATGGCTAGCTCCAGATAAATGTGAACTTGTAAACGTATACTTTAGGTGCAATACATCATCAATAAAGTGTGCATAAAGATAGTAGAAATGAAATGATAGGCAGCTTACATAAGCACAATAAGTAATTAGTAGACTATAAATAGTGAATGGCTAACAACAAATTCCATAGGCCAGTTCTTGATTCAATCGGTTAATAGAGGCAGAAAGGAGAAGACTTTGTTTCTACAATCTCTTGTAAGACTAATTTCAGTCATAGTTACCAAAGAGTGATTAGCAATTTAGACACAATGTTAGTAACCAAGATGGCTCGTCTAGTCCCTGAATTCTATCTTTCCATGGATTACTCTCATGGTGGTATATTAAAGTTCCAGATCAATATCACATTTTAAAAAAAAACAATATAACAGTTGTCAATAGAGAGAAATAATTTAAGCTGAACAAGATATGAAATGAGAGTTAAACCAAGTCACAATCTCAGAAACTTACTCTCAGCTCTGATGGTGTCTTTCTTCTTACTCCTGAGTCAGCCATTAGAGCACCACCACCACAAGGGAGAGGATTGGAAGGTACAGTACCAGGAGCAGCAACCTTTGCCATACTTCAATTTCTGAGACTAAATTGCTAATAGTCCAACAACCACCTCACCCCCTATAATTCACCTCACAAAAGAAAATGGAATTATTAACAAAGTCAATCATAAATCAAGTCCTATTAACAAAATAAAACGTTCTCTAAGTTACTAGATATCTAAATAACAATGCGAATGCCTATCACTCTAACCGATTATGATATGCAGACCGGATAGATTAAATCTTCCAATTTATTGCTTTAGTAAGTAAGACCAACTAAACACTGAGTATATGATTACATACAACTAGATGCAGAGGATGACGAAGACAAAATAAACCCTAAAAATCCAATATCTACCAAAAATCAATCTTATTTGCAGCGACAAGCTCTACGAACGCTAAAAAGGTGAAAAACATCTCAGCAACAGAAAACCAAGTCACTCGTCTCGATTACACTCCAAAATTCACAATCCAAAGCCTGCGCTTACAGATTCAATGTTCGGATCAAATATCACGCGCAGTAAATGCATTGCCGATTAAAAAGTGAATCCTCACACTGAAAATCAACTATCAACAGTATCCTAACAATAACGAGTAATAGAACGAGATTTACATTACCAGTTCGCGTCCGATGCCTCTCGAATGAAGATATTGGCAGATAGAGAAGCCGAATCCGAGCTTGGATCGAATCTAGGGCTTGGAATCGGACTGGCACAAATCCATGAGTTAGGGCAAACGGTGGACGCGGGACGAGAGAGACGAGGGAGAGAGAGGGAGAGAGCGGGAGAGAGTGAAAAAGAAAGTGATGAGAAAATGCGGTAAAGTATTGAAATTGGAGTTTTGGTTTGAACAATTTTGAGTTCCCTCCGCTGCTAGCGCCGTTAATTTAACCGTTAACGTCTGTTATGTGTATGGTGATTTGATTTGAATGGATATTTGGGGATGGGAAATGATCTTTCGCATAATTACTCAAATCATTATCAAAACTTCCTATGTGACCCCGACTCTATACCGTCTAGATTCCGGCTCGTTCATTTGTCTATAAATTTTATCTACGACATATATGTGCATTTGTATGAAATTACTAATGTCTTAGAATAAATTTAAGAAGCTTGACATTAATATTTTCTTTAAAGTTCGGACCAAAATTTATGAAATTATGGTCGACATTATCTCAGTCGAAATTTGAGTTCTTCTATTTGAAGTAAACAAAGGTTTATGAACTTATGCACAGGGTGACTTTTGCATTCTAGATTGACTTGTAAGGTCGATAATTCTCTTAGTTATAGATATTGCTTTTGTGGTCATTGGCAATGTTTGAAGGTTAGTGAGCAAATATGAAATAATTAGTAATGAATTAATTAGTAAAATGTATGTGCAAAATTCGAAGTAAAAGATATGCTCAACGCTGCAAATAGGATAATCAAACAAGAATGGAGAAGAGTGGTGGTGGAAGGTGATTCGAGGTCAACCATGGTGGATTTGCAGTTGGGGGAAGACGGAGTTGAGTCGGGTGGGTTTGTTAGTTGATTGTTTGACACCTATGAGTTCTTTTGATAGTGACGCATTCTTGTTTGTGTATTGCTTTGCAAATTCGATTGCTAATGCTTTTGCTAGGCTACTGGGAGTTTTTGAAATTTGCCTAGTTACATTTCAGACTTGATTTTATTTGATTTATTGAACTTTTTTCTGCACAAAATAAGAGTCTTTCATTTCGAGGGGATAAAGCATACATGGTACAAACGGAAAAACTGAGTCGAACTAATAAAACAAATAAAAGTAACCTAACTGAAACTAATCCAAAACTATAGTAATACCCCTATTTAAACATCCTCAAGACAACGCAAGCTCTGTAGCTGAGAGGGGGCTCGGAAAACCTATCCCCAACTGGACATCAGAGTCCAACGACGTGCAATAATCCAGACCCCACGCTGCCGCCTCAAACACGACTACTGCTCTATCGGCCCCGACCATATTGCAGATGTCGTATCTTCTTCGATCCAACCCCCATAGCCTCCTTCCCCCACCTGGTCCTTCGGGGAATGAAGGAAAAACATAAAAAAAAATATACATGTCGTCGGAACAGGTTCCTCCCCGCCGTTTCACATTCTTCATGCTCCTCTGATCGACGAATGCTTCACTCGTCTCTCCGACCCAACCGACCCCCAAAGCACAGTAACATCGACCCTCCCTTATCCCCCGCGGTCCACTGCTCCTGCCCAGTCCACCCACAACCTCCTCATCGACACTCTCTCCTCCGTCTAAAACACAAAGAAATATATACACCTCTCCGCCTCTCCCGATGTCCGTGAATCCGCCGCCGTTCCTCCCAAAAAACGTCTGCATCTCTCCAACCCGTCACCGCTCCACCTTCGCACTCTGAATCCCTCCCGATCTACCACCCTTGCACCGAAAAACCTCGACAAACCTACCAGAAAACTCTACATGGTCAGCCGTCGGAGACTCCAATACCAGCCACCAAAATCCTAAGTTTAGGGAAACTCACAAGTGAGCTATCCACTTTTCAAAATGTTAAGGATGTGTTGAAATATATTAAAAGTATGATTGAAAATTTTAATCATTATATTAAATTTTTAATTGAGTTGGTTTTCTCATCCGGTGTGACTTTGAATATTAAAACTCCAAAATTATATAATTATTTTTTAAATCTTTATAGTTATCATCTATTACATGTTTATAAGTTTCTATATTATCTCACTTATTTGAGTGTTTTTGCATGTTCATTCTCTATTCACTTGACATTAATGTCCTATCAGCCCACTTTCAAAGTTAAGAAAAGAATGAACCGTTGTCTCTATCTTTTTCTTTCAGGGTTCTTGTAAAGTGAAAAACTGGTATGAGTTCTCTATTTCTTCTTATAGATACACTTGTAAAGTTAAAATAGAAATTGGTTGGACTATCTATTCATCTCTCATTGATTTATCTGCATATTTATAACGATTATGCATGTGAATAGACATGAAGTTGTACTAAAATAAAACAAAAATAAAAATAGCAACTTCAACTATTAGTTTAAATCGGTCTTCTAAATGCTTGTTTTGTTTGGCCTTGTTGTGACTTAGCGGAGACTTCACTTAAGATTTTCATTAAATCACCCAATGTCCATGTAGGACACTGATATTTGGCAAAATCAGGGTTTTTGTGACTTACCGGAGATTGAACAGTGCTCAACTCCAGTAAACCTCCAATAAGTGGAGAAAAGTTAATGGACCAATATTGGTCCAGTATTGAACAATGAACTTTAGTAGCCATTTATAAGGTCCAAAATACCCTTGAATATAAGAGAGAGTTTGCATAGAGAGAAGGCTTAACGACTATATTTTGATTTCAGATTATGAAAAAGCAGTAATTAAAACTGAACCAAAATCCAAAAAAAAAAAAAACAAATACAATAATTTTTAACACCTCAA
>JAYMTG010000504.1:0-11974 GCA_036897565.1 Pelargonium exstipulatum
GGTAAACAGTATCCGTCTCACATCAGTTTATGCAATTCTGCATTTGTTCCACCTATGTTCATTGGTTCAAGTGAATGCCTCACCTTTGATTCCCATTTAGAAAATACACAACGCATTACCCAGAGACCATAACAATAGAAGATGAAGTCCAACAAACTATTCATAAACTAATTCTCAAATTCTTCAACAGTACCAATCAGAAGGGCAGCATTTATTTAAAGACAATAATTTATTGTTTTTACATAAAACATTTCAGGACATTGTAATAGGTATAAGAAAGAACCACACCATACGTCTTCGGTTGAAGTTCACAGACTCTTGCAAGCATGTCTGACTCCAAGGCAAAAGGGTGTACGTGATTTGCATTCTGATTATGGCTTTTTGATCTATTGCGCTTCCGTGGCTTTGGACTGTAAATCATAACAAAAATAAAACACATCAGCTATTCATTACATTCTTGTAAAACTAATTTGAATAATAATCCAAAGAACTAATGAGCGAGCTAGACATAAATTAGATGACATACCAAAAGAAAAATGTTTGTAGTTTAGGATCAACAGCATCTGCAACAACCTGGACAAAAATAATTGCCATATAAATTTACAAATAATAATGATGAAAACCTCTGCTTTACAGAATAGCTTCCTAGTTTTGCTTGCATCTTCCCATCATGAAAATAACTGACAGCATTCAGACCCTTTTTACCATTTCAATTTCTACCATGTACACAAGCCTAAATGAAAAGAAGGAAACATAAAACTTTGTCAAGCAAATCAACAAACATGCCTTCATATATGTCAACCTTATAACCTTTAAAGATTAACCAATTAGTGTAGGAAATGATGATCTTGCGTGAAAGTGGATAACCCAAATCTAAGAGTACACACTCAACTAAATTAGTAGCAAATTCTATTTTCTTATGAAACACATTTACATTATTAACCGCAAGACATACTGAGAATGCCATAGTCATTCAAGTTTCAACTAAACATCTGCAATCTCTCCTCCCTGGACATATAAGGTGGCTGCTCAAATAAATTTAGTGGTCGGCTAAACAAAATTACAGAAGAAAAAAACTACCAGAAAAGTAGATCCTTCAAGTAGTTTGTGTATATATTCTCGAATTGCTCAATTACTGTATAAAGTTATATAAACAGCCATCTGCAAAGCAGCAGCAAAGTAACTGCTTTCTGCTATATATATAGCGGACACAAGACTAGCTATTTGAAATGAATTCTGTGGTAGTAAAAATCATTATGATAAAGCGTCAATCAACAATTCATCTGATACTGCTAGCACGGAGAACTCAGCTTTTACTGCAAAATCCTGAAATTCTATTTTATATTTTGAAAAGATGCAAATGAAACCTAATAGGAGGGAGAACAAAAACACAGACATAATCAAGAAGGAATATTTCATCTCAAGTCACCATAATTAATGAACACAAAGAAGCCATAATTTATGAAGTACCATGAAGAATCCTCCAAAGGTACTTTCCTGGTGAAAATGTTCTGACCTCAGATCTTACGATGTCAGGTTTCACAGACACATTGACAGCTTGATACTCTTCAGTTACCTACGAAATAATCACATGTTTAGTAACTTTTTCCTTGAAAGAGCTATAAAAATACAAATCCAGCATAGATTCCAGAAGTTTACAAACCCAAAATTCAAAGTTGAACAAATCATGTGACGAGGGCAAGTGATACTTGAGGCCCTATTTTAAAAAAGTTAAAACAATTATCAGAATAAAAAAATAGCTAGAATATTCCCTTTTAAAAAAAAATTACAAACAATAAAATATTGAGAAAATTACAACCTTAAAGCTTGCACATTTTACCAAGCAGAATGGACATGAGAAGTCTTCAGTTACTACATTAAGGGGAGAAATCAAGTTAATAGCTGAAACATCAACAAAGTGCATTGAAGATGCATTTCAAAAGTAAAGTGCTCGCTTATATAATACTAACTTCTAATAACATCGTATAAATTTGTAAATCTCCGAGAAGCTGACAACAAAAACATTAGTTCACAAGCACCACCAACATATTCCAATTCACCAAAGAGGGTCAAACATTGTTAAATTCTAATAATTGGCTACACAAAATGGTTTGGGATTTCACTTCTAAAAGACCATCCTTGTTAGTAGGGTTTAGCTTCCACCACTATATGTAGCACATCTATTTTATATTTATCCAATGAACATATAGGATATGCAAACTTTGAACCCATATGTAGTTTATTCTCCAATGAACATAACTAGCTGTGAATAAAAACCCAGCTAAGAGCTACTAAGAACTTTCCTTACCAATACAAGCAAGAACCGACTAGATAAGTGGATCCGTACCTCTTTCTAAGAGAATTTGAGAATGCACATACAGATTCATAAGATTATAGAAGTGATATCTTGTACATACTTTTCATTTTACTAATGGTTTGCCAGAGCCATTAGAAAGACTTGTCATTTAGAACAAATCCAATTAAATAGTATAAAATAATTGTCTCTCTGTTAACATGATTTTCATGTTACAAAAACTTAGAACCCACAGTATACACTCTCCTTTGATTGGGAGGAAGACTTGATTCATGCATAAATACGGCATCTGTTTTGTTGCTTCCACTCAACCCATGCAAATGAAGGTATTGGCATTTCAGTTTCAACTTGAATACATCAGCTTTCTACCTTCCCACCAATTAGACATAAATAACTTCTGAAACCAGTGTATTAAAGTCTACTATCTTATTGGTGAGTGAGAAAATTGCAATCATTTAAGTACTGGATTTGAAAGCAACATTTGGGGTAATATACCAAATCTCCACTTCGTTACGACTCTTAATACTATTTGATTTGCGTGCAAGACACTTGTGCCATCCTGACAAAGCCTTGTTATACTATATAAAAAAGAGATACAAAACTATCAAATACATTCCGGTAAACACTGACACATGCACAGATACATTTTATAGACTTTTCCTCTCCTTTATCTTATATTTATCCCGGTTTTTACTTGTTTTAGTTTATTTTGTCTTTCTTTATTAGATCTAATGTGTTTTCTAGTGTTTTGCATAGCTTTTACACGTATTTCAGGGATTTTGGAGCAAACGGAAAGAGCTTTAGAAGTGTTACGAGCACCGAAAAGCAAGTTGAACGGCAACATGGGTCGTGTTAGCTCAATAAAAAAGGATATGTTCTGCTCCGGATCACGACCCTCTACACGACCCACAATATGGGACGTGTCATGCTTAACATGGGTCATGTCCTCCAAGCTTCGGATCGATTCCTCTCTTCCATGTGACAGGTGTAAGGCTGAATGCAGATTTTCTATTTCGTATTTAATTCCGTTTTTGTGTATTTAAGCCTTGCAAAAACGCTAGTTTTATATTCTATTCTACTGATAGATAGGACCTTTGGAAGACTTGAAAATATATAATAGAAATAATCAACAATTGTGTAACGTATTCTTAACTTTATTGAATGCATTCCATGTTTTCTATATTGTTTTGCTTGTGTTGCATGATTAGTATGGATAGCTAAACCCTTTTTATTTGAGGATTATGCGTGTAGCCAATTGTTAGGGTTTTATGGTTTGATGTCATGAACGATAGTCTTTAGTGCTCTAATTGATCCAAACCTAATGCTTGCGTGAAGAGATTCAGGCTCGCTGGTAGAATATCGATTTTGCCTCGAGAATGATATTTCGTTGTCCAGATCCGATCAACTGGACACACCAAATAATCGCCTAGAGATAGCGGTTAACCCTAGTGTGAGGCCTTAAAATTCATCTTCATGGTCTATCGTGTCAGAAGCCTTCTGCGAGAGATCGAGTAGGTTAGGACATAAATAGTTCTTGTACTTGCCTCGATAGATAGTTTGCATAGCTTAACCCTAATTCTTGAATTACTCTCTATCGGTAATTCTCAACAGCTTTCCGAGTCACTTTACTTTACTTGTCTTCAATTCAAAATTGTTCACAAATATTCACACAAAAATCAAGGAATTTTAGTTTTAAATCTGGAGATTTCTGTTTTGGATATTTGGCTTTTCCTTCCCAGTGGATACGACTCGTACTTACTTATTGTATATTATTTGACGACCCGCTTGATTCGTTCAACGTCAACCTCTAATCTACTCAGCAGGTACTTGATCTAACAAGCACATTCTTACAGTCCAACATTAACCAATGTTTTTGTTTAAAATGATTTAAGGATTAAAAGATAGGGTTTTCTTCCATTATTTTGTGATGGATGGGACTGTTTGTACTGCTAAGTTTCTTTATGCTTCTTCAGTTGAGTAAAAACATCTAAGAAGCTGCTCTGAATAAATAGCCAACAAAACAACCAACTAACTCTGGTGAAATCTGGATTGAGAATATCAAGAACCAAATGATTCAGAATAGGCTTTGATGTTTCAATAAATTCATGAAATTGTCTACTAACAGACCATTATATTTGGAATCAAGAGTCTATACGTTAAAACCATGATCAATAATCAAAATTCTTTGATATTCTCTCACGCTATAGCAATAGATTGTACAGGCAACAAAGAGTAAATGAGATTTGTATCATCTCAGATATAATCCTTAGCCAATAGACATAATGAGTAAACTTTCTAAGTAACCTACAACTGGATAATACACAGTTTAATTTGTCTGTACAGGAGTTGTGATAAAAACTATTTATTTATGTTACAGTGCCTTCTCCAATGGGTAGAAACTTAAGTTACACATAGAAGCTATATTTAGCAAAATCTTACACAGATTGAGTACAGTAAACTTGTAGATATAGAAATACTGTCTCTATAACAGTTTGATACAACTTACAAGAATAAACTCCTTTATTCTTGTAATTTATTTATTGGTTTTATTACTAATGGTAAATACATTCATAGAATCAAAATTATGCCTACTACAGTCGTGTCTTTTAGTATCCCTGTTCACAGGGGAAACCATAGTATAACTCTGTTGTATCATTACCACTGTTTATTCAAATTATTATTTCATATATTTTGCTTCATAATTTATTACTGAAGCAAATATAATAAACTCACTGAATGTTAAATCTTATTGAGGTTAAAATAAAACCACACACTGTAGCATATATACTCCCGAAGAACTGTCTAATACACCTAATCACTTAAATGCACATACATGTGGCAAACTCTAACTTCTAGAGCTTGAAAGGACCTTTCTTATCTAATAGAGATGTTGAATTGAAGAGGAGGCAAATAAAATTAAAGTAGGTAACTTTACACATTAACCACCAGAAGATAAATGAGATAAACTAATAATACCTTCTGTGCGCTGAAGCTTATTGTTGTAGTATCTATAATTGAATACAACATTGCCAGCCCTCAACCTAGACAATTCAACAGCAAAACTCATGAGCGTATGCCCACCTGGAAGTTTAAAGTGGATGAAAGACATAATGCACTGAACAATAAGTATATAAAAAAAAATGCAAGTGGTTTTTCAAAGGGAGGCTATAATACACTGACTGTCAAAGTAAGGAAGGAGCCTCCTTAAGTTAGGATTACAATTTTTTTAGAGCAGTTATTTTAGAATGAAGATTTGAATAAGAGCCAATAATCAGCCCGAAACACCGCGCACTAGATTTATTATTCAAGAACTCAGTCATATCCAAAAGCCATCCTCCACTTTGGGGCACAATCATCAATGCATCGTCATGTAAAATCATATAAATGACTGAGAAATATAAACTGGTAAAAATAACTAAATAACTATAAAAGTAAATTACTTAAAAGGTTGTATACGTGATATGCATGTAGGTCTAAAAAAAATCTATTCAACTCACTAGATATTAACTACCACTTAATGATAATTGTCAAGCCTAAGAGAGTGAAGCACATCCCCAGTCCCTAACTGGATGTAATGCAATCACATCCGAAAGAAGACTTGCTCAATCTATCAACGTCTTGAAGTCATTGAATGAACATTACGATGACTGGAATAAACTAATCAAGTTCCCAGGAACCGACAATCTGTAGACACCAAGATCTTGCTTCAGGTAATACTAGGGATGCACATGTTCATACAAGCACATCTTTAAATCTTTAAGGGGGGGTTACACAAACAATAAAAATGGTTCTACCAAGTACAGTGACACCAATTCAATGTTCTTTTAGTTTGCTGACATCCAATTCTTATACGATAATTTAAGAACTACTTCAAAGTTAGGATGAACATACAAATACAACTAAAACATTTCAACAGGAAAAATATCAAATACTCATATTTATAGCATTTATATTATTCATGAAAAAAATTAAAACATTGATCCAAATAATTGTAAAAAAGATAAATTATATATTTAAAATATTTATGAAGATTTACAAATAACTAGAGCAGTATAACCACAAAAATAAAAAAAATTGGGTGGAATGACGTTTATTGCTAATAATAATTAAATGTAGGGATTTACAAAAGCATATGAACAACATTTTAGCTATGATTTCATACCAATCCACACCAAGAGCTGGCAATTTCGGCCGTGACGTGGGACACATCACGCATGAAGTGTAGGGTTCAACATTCAAGAACACTAGACATTTTAAAATTGTGTCGTCTAACACACACAATACAGTTCAAGTTAAATTATGAGTTTAAATAATTAATCATTGTTCTTATATGTTATTTCCATGTATTATCTTAATTGAGATGCAATTTTTTATTAAAACAAGTTAATTGGGTCAAATTCAGGTTACAAAATTGTGTTTCATCAGGTCAAGTCGTGTTGAATTGTGTCATATCATGAACTCATTTATTTTTGGTGTAAATATGTATGGACACCTTGTGGTATACTTAACTACCATGTGCTTTACCCCCTTAATTTGTTTGCAATAATGCTAGGATGAACAAAATTATCATTTTACCCTTCCTCTTAAATTAAACATTTAAATAACACCATAAATACTAGTTTTCATTTTTCTTTAACTTTAAAGAATGGTCCCCATATCCAGTCCCTGTAAAGAAATTTTATCATATTTCCTTCCTCTATTTTGTACCTACAAATCACAATCTCCAGCACACTTAGGACCATTGTTGCCTAAATGTTGATGATCAAATCAATTTCAGAATCCTTCACTTGGGTCTCTTCTAGCATATTTTGCTTATGAAGAAAAAAACTGGGCACATCTCCTCTAGTTGATGAAATTTTGTGAAATTGATACGACAACTGGGATGTTTCAAAGTTGATTCGCAATACTCAGGACAAAATTATCTTTGGTATAGAACAAAATCAACAAACTTTGCCTCATTTCAATTTTTCGTTGTGGAATTCAGGAACTGGAAGGAATTGTTGCAGATTTGGTACATAGGATTGATAGCCAAAACAGGTGGTTCTATAGGAACAATCATGGGCCATCATGGTATTAGTGAGCATAGGTAGGAATATGAAGTGTAAAAGATGAAAGAGAATAAATTAATAGAAGATGTTTGGCATTGAGGAATAAGGCAGAAAAAATCATGTAAGGGTAAGATGGGTAATACGAAAAATCAGTTCACATGCCAGACACATGATGAGAGATATTTTTCGTAGTTGTGTCCTGGAATATTTCTTAGGGTATGTGTTTGTGGATAATACCACGAGGTAGTCATATGTAATCATCCCATTTAATTTATTTGAGCTCTTTGGGTTGTTTGGAGTCGTCATGAACTCATTTACTTAAACTTGTTATTCGTTTTGTGTCATGTTACCTAATTATTCAAGTGCCCTATTCATGTTTAACATTTCAAAATTATTATAAAATGTGTTGCAATAGTGTTGGCACATATATCGCATACTAAACTGCAACACATCAACATGAATTGCCAGCCCTAGCCACGTCATTCAAAAACCGAGTTTTGTACACATAACTAACATTTGAAATGAAAAGTATAGATATGAGTTGCATCATCAAGTGCTAGACTGCTAGAAGTTTGGTAAGAGCACGCATAAAAAAAATGAAGCTTACCGAACAATATGAGACAATGATGATGAAGGAATGTCACTACAGCTGTAAGAATTGTAAGGAGATTTTTCCTTGGCCCCTAATTCTTCCGCAGAAATGACAACTTGCACTTGCTGTGCAGTCTTCAAAAATTCAAACAGTTAAGAAAACCAACAGCTGACTTAACAATGGTTTTAGCAAGACCGATCATACTATAAAAATTTAATCTTTCAAAATTGAACATAAAGATGGTAAGAGAAACATACCCCAACATTGGAATTATTAGGAGTTCGAAAAGATATGCAGTTGTCCCCATTTGAACCACTCAGCTGTAAAAAGAAGAATGGTAAATAACCCAAAGAAACTAAGATTTAGAATACAAAGGGATTGTGAAACATGAATAAACTCTAGACATTTCCTTGCAGTTTAACTAACTCAGATAGCGTTAGGCGCCCCAAAATTCCTTCTAATTGTCTACATAACCAGCAAGCTATAGACTTCCGTGTCAATGTCAAGTTCCAAGTTCCAACATTCAATATATAAATCATATATATTGGTGTATAGATTAGCTATATAGTAATAGAAGGCTATAAGTATGAACTATCACACACCAGAACGAATAAATTTGAATCTGTTATAATGAAACCAAAATTTTAACTTTAACCTGTTTGTGCCAAAGAATGCAGAGACTCAGCTTTACCAGGAATGAAATTAAAATATATTGAAAGCAAAAAACATTTGTAGACAAAGTGAGTGCTCAAAGTCATGATTTGGGGTGATAAGCAAAAGTCAGTAAGAAAATTAGACGGGGAAGAAAAATCTAATTGTGCTTTGCCAATACCTTCAAGAAGCAAGGATGCATGCTAACAGTTGGTTTCATTTCAGCTCTCTGTCCCAAAATCAGGTTTGGAGACTTCTCCCAAGATGTATAGAGTGATTCCAATGATATCTTTCCCAATAGGCAGTATAGACCAACATTTGCTGTCAAGATTACATGAAATTTAAGTGGAAAAAATATCGCCTGGGAAATGAATATTCACACTCCACTCAGATGACTAGTGTAAGGAGAAGTGATCTTAAAGCCTAAAACTAACTATAATCAGCAGATGCCATACAAAAACACACAGGCTTAAGCAACTAAGGTATTGGTATCCCTTACATGGTGATGAAGTATGCAAATGACTCTTGGTTAAATCAACTCCAGAAGAATTTTGAGATCCAGCTGCAGCAAAATATAAACAAGAATACATAATGCAACAATATTCATACATGAATCCTCATATTAAAAAAATTGCACAAAAATGCATACCACAGCTGACAAGCAAGATGGCAACTGAGCCAAATTTGGCTTCTAATGCTAGCTTGCTAATCTCAGGGATAGTAAAACATGCTTGGGTAGAAAGGTTTTCTCCAGCTCCAGCATAATTGGTTAAAATACATGCACGACTGAAACGATATACTGCAGAATACTTTTATGGAAAATGTGACAAGTCAGAAATAACATGGTAAAGTGAACTGCAGAATTCTACCTCCATATCACATTGGAATATATGTACACTAATTCATCAGTTTGGCTTGAGAAGAGAGATACCTCAGGAACTCGAACATCAGAAACTAATCTCGCTAACAAGATGTGCAGCGGAAACAGACTATGAGCTTCTACTTCACTCAAAGTCCCTGACAGAGAAACTGTCATTTGTATTCTACATCAAACAAGACCAACCAAGTTAGTATCTGACTACTCAATCTGCTATATCCAATGTCAAAAAATAAACAAGTAAATAAGTGCAGATAAACTTAAGTATCAAAAATATGAAATAAGTTTTACAAGAAAAACCAAACCATTTCCCAAACAGTGCTAGAGTCAGCTACATAAATCAATTAAGCGAACTACTTTGAATATTCTACTTGTATTATCCTCCCACACATCATATCTAATGCTACCATCCGTTAAGTTATAAATTACCATGATTTTTGTCACGATCTTATGCTAACTTAGATCTTCTCCTACTCTTCTTTGTTTTTCGTAACTGAAATCTCTCACGATTTCTTATGGGGTCGCTAATCACCCTTGTTAGTACATAATTAAACCAACTCAAATGGTTGTACCTAACCTTATTTCAATTTAAGCTACCTAAACTCCTGCTCATAGAGTTCCATTCCTAGTTCTATCCTTCCTAGTATTATCACATATCCACCTAAG
Organism: Pelargonium exstipulatum; assembly: GCA_036897565.1. Lineage (NCBI taxonomy): Eukaryota > Viridiplantae > Streptophyta > Magnoliopsida > Geraniales > Geraniaceae > Pelargonium > Pelargonium exstipulatum. The sequence goes on from JAYMTG010000504.1 coordinate 10,149, forward strand.
CATTCTCAATTTATCATATATACTATTACTACCTCATCTTATGGTTTTATAATCTCTTTGGAGCCCAACATTCAGCCTTATGCAACAAACTGGTCATACAACTAATCTATAAAACTTCCTCTTAACTTTAGAGGGTTCTTATTTTATCATAGAACCCCCCAAAGCCTTCATCCATTGCAGTCATCCCACAGTAATCTTATTTCCACCATTCTCATCAATCTGGTGATTACTTTAGCTGGTGATTCTGCAATTGCAGCAATAGACACTGCTCTGACTGCCGGGAAGTTTCTCATTCAACGCCTAAAAGATAACCTGCTAAAAGCTCAGCACAAATTAAAATTCAGGCAGACAGAGAGATCTGATCGCACATTCTCTTGTGGAGACAGGGTGTATCTCAAGCTCCATACATATCGCCAACAGTCATTGGTTCACAGGAGCTCACAAAACTTGCCGCAGTCTTCTATGGTCCCTATAAGGTGGTGGCTACTTATGGGGCAGCTGCATACAAGATTGATCTTCCTCCTACATGTCACCTTCATCCAGTATTTCATGTTTTGCTCTTGAAGAAAAAGTTGGGCCAAGGTACTGTTTGTTCCACTGTTCCAATAAGTGACGCCTCGGGACAGGTGATGGTGCATCTTGTGGCCGTTCTGGATAGGAAGGTTGTTAAGCACAACAATGTCGTTGTGGTCCAAGTCCTCATTCAATGGACTAATGGTTCAGTTGATGATGCATCCTGGGAAGATTATCAGACCATATTGGAGAGGTTTCCACACTTCAATCTTCATTGATTGAAGCTGGGTCATTCTTGAGGACAAGAACTTGTTTAAAGGGAGGGCTATTGTGATATGTCAAAATATGACAACGGTAATTGGGTCTTTTAGTATCAATTAATGAAGGTCACAAGGGTCCTTTTCATTAGTAGCATGGATTTTCAGAATCCTGATACACATGTGCATAGTCATAGATGGTGATGATATATAAAGTGAGATATTTTCTGTTAGATGCAGTTTTGGAGAAATGAATTGTAGTGTGAGAAACAAGTGAGAAAGTGCTTGTGTAACATATTGTTCAGCTATTATTCAATTAACCACGTTCCATTCCCGAATTCTCTTGCAATTGCTATTTTTAGTTCTTGAACAAAGTCAATTAATTCCATAAATTAATCATTGAAGATTGTTAGGTCATTCACTAGAGATAGCAATGAAGCTTATAATCATCTAAATGACTTAGTTTGACCAGACCCCAACGCAAGAGATTGATCACTGATTGGATTTGGGTAAATTAGTACTTGTAAGTTCCTCGAGAGAGGGCTTGCATATTTTAAAGTGGAATTGCTTGCATTGTCATTCTATAATTCATGTCACTTTTGCATTCATATGGCTATAGCATGGTGAACCCAAGTTCCTTAATCTATCTAATCCGATACAACTTTATATTTACTTTGCTTTATTTACATATCTGGTCACTCATATCACAATTACAAATCACAGTCGCACTTATTATATTTAGCTTGAACATTAGGGCACAACAATTTCAATTATTGACAAAACCATTCATGTGGATACGACATCCGTATTTCATATCCTATATCATTTAACGATTGTGCTTGAATTGCTCAACGTTATCAACCATTTTTATGAGAATGTTGTTTGGTCTGATTGCTTTTCCTACACCTACTTCAAAACTTCTTGTACCTGCCATTTCATAATATGCCTTACAAAACCATGGTTCCTCCAACCAGCCTCCATGGCTTCCAAAATGTAGGTTGTTAAAAACTCTCTCTCTCTCTCTCTCTCTCTCTCTCTCTCTCTCTCTCTCTCTCT
>JAYMTG010000505.1:0-11973 GCA_036897565.1 Pelargonium exstipulatum
ATATTGAAAAAAAAAATTGTAAAATGCATATTGTTGAAACATATAATTTTCCAAATAAAAGTGATATTTCATGTCATAATCAAAAAAGTAAATCATTTCGTGTGAATATTTTTATTGATGATGATAATATTGATTGTATCTATTTGAAAACAAATATTCTACTGCATTTGATGTCTACATGTCGTTGCAAAATTGAAGATGAACTTTGGGTGTTCGATTGGGAAGATATCAAAGATGATGTCAGTAAAGGAAGTGATATATGCAGATCCTCCAAACACAAGTTTATTGAAGAGAGTGAACTGAAAAGAATTTTAAATTTTGATCTAACCTCATCAAGAGGCGAAATACGTAAAGTTAAAGATTTTTTGAAATGGCTGGATGAAACTGTTGAAAAAATCAGAAAGGATACCAACATAGTGCATAATCAAACAGATTCAAATTTTTTAAAAAATACTGAATAATAATTACCTACCTATCCATGTAATAATGTATTAGAAAATAAATTGTAAATGTTGTTAAGATATCAAATAAAAGAAATTCTATTAAATGGTTTACATATTTATTTAGAAAAAAAAACATACATATGGTTTCATTAGTTTAATTAACTAAATCTTTAGCATTTATCCATGAATTCTCACTGGTAGGTAAACCCATCCACTTAACTCGTATTTTATTCCCCTTACGTTTTACAATTTTTTCTATTAAATGTACATCTGGATGTCTGGCTAACATTAATTCTTCCGGATAAAATGCTCCAGTAATTAATTCTCCATTCATTGCTTGTAACAGATAGGTAGTAGGATAGGATGTCTTGATAATTTTTCTAATTTTGTAGATTTCATTGCTCCAATTCTGATGATATGATTTATCAAAAACACCTTTTTGTTTACTAATTCTCACCAAGTCACCTATTTTGAATTTATCTGACATTAGATTATTGAAATTAATTTTTGGAGCAGTACTTTTGAGAATATTTTTCAACACAGTTTGTTCATTTTTTTCATTCACATTGATGGGTTTATGTTTAGTAGTTCTATGAACTGTATTATTATATTTTTCTACAATGCCAGAGAGTATAGGTAAAAATTTATAGGATCCTTGTTTGGCAAATTCTTTGAATAATAATTGTTTCAAGGTACGATTTACTCTTTCCACAATCGAACTTTTGATTACAGAGTATGTTTTATAATGGTTGATTTTGTATTTTTTGTAAATTTTATTACAATGTTGATTCCAAAATTCGGTGCCATGGTCTGTATGAAAATTTTTTGGTGGTTTAGCTTTGATGAAAATTTTTTCAAGTGCCTTAGCTACTTCCAGGCCTTGTTTAGTTTTTAGAGGTTCTGTGAATAACATTTTAGAAAAACAATTTATAACTACTAAAATGTAAGAATGATTTTTATTTACATTTTTATATTGACCCATTTCAATTAAATCCCCTGCATATAAATCATACAATGAATGAATTTCTACTCGTTTTCGTTGATAGTTTTTTCTAGCTGGACTGTACAGTTGATTGATAAGATCTTCTTTCAAATTCGGCATCACTTTAGATTATTAATAAATATTACGTTCTTGTAATTCTTCTAGTATGGCTTGAATTTCGTTTGATATTTGAATTGAAGTATTGCCAGCTAATTGTTCACCATATAATAATTTCAATCGTTCAACTATTTCATTAGGATCATCAAAGTAAATTAACTGGTACTGGTGTGTGAGGTCTGGTACAAGAAAATGATTTCCTAGTAATGATTTATTTCGGCGGACTGTTCGTTTATTTATATTACTTTTATTTCTCCTATTTTTTTTTTTCACTAAACCAGATCCTGTTTTCTTGTGAGATGATCCAAAGTAGGAAGATGAAGAAGGTACCTGCAATGTTGGTCCAGTATCATAACTATCTTCTGGATTTTTAGTTGGTGTATAATATGGAGTAGTTGATAGATGTACGGGAGAATGAGCAGGTGATTGATAATCAGGATGATCACTTGTAAGACTTTTTATAAATTGAAATTTATCACGTCCTCCCGTAATATTATTCCATGTGTTATTGACTTTTCTAGCTGCATTTGTTCGAATCATAACATCTCTGTAATTGTCCAAATCTTGTTGTGTGTACAAATTTTCATTTTGATTCACTTGTTGACAAGTCAATAAATATCTTAAACCTGGTGTCAATTCATATTGAGTGGAATCCGCTGTTATCAGAGTGTTTATATCTGGTATGGCTACATTTTGCTTTCCAATTAAAAATTGATCTTCTCTTGCACTGTACTTCAACCCGTAATAAATATCATTCAGGTTAGGTAATTCTTTCAACACTGCTGCATTTTCTTCATTTATATCATTAAACTGTTGCTGATAAGATAATGAATCAGATAAATCAATATATTGTTCATCCTCATCTCCATCTTCGACATTATCGTTTGGTAATGAATTTGATTGCTGTATTTCAAATGGTTCAGTATCTGGTCCACCTTGAGAAGGAAATGACAATATGCTATTATCTACTTGAGTACTGATTTTATTGTCGATGTTTTTGGTAGATTTTTTCTTTTTTTCCAAAACTTGTTTTAAACTTGATCCAATATTGGCTATAGGTTGTATCAGTGGTAGTAGTTGTTCTTGAGTTTCATTTGATCTATTTTTCAAATCATTATATTTTTGTCTAATGTTACCCACAATTTCTACAATTTCTTTTTTTTCAGCAATTTCTCGATTGATGTTCTCTTGAATATCAGTTGATGGATGGAGTGTGGTAGTAGCCATGATGATTTGATTTTTTTTTATTAAACACACTGTTACACTACGTTCGTCTTTCTTTTAAAATTATAAAATGATGGAATGAACACTTCAGTTTCCCTTTATATAAGTTTCTTTCTGTATCAATTACTACAAATCCGAATGAAGTTTTGTTCCAGGCATATTTGCATATGTTTTGGAATTTTTCAAAAGTTATGTCATCTCCACTCAAGTGATCATCATACACATGTTTCACATTTAATGCATCTTGTCTAAATAGAATGATAAAATTTGCATTATCTCGAATTAATGATTTACTGATTCTAGCATAACTTTGACATAGTAGGAAACAAGAAACTTGTTTGTGACGAGCCATTGAGAAATATTGTCTCAATTTTTCATTTGCCTCATTAGTCGCTGAGACATCATCAAATATTACAATACTGTTTTGTTTACAATTTTCAGGACTAGGTAAATCATTGCAATTTGTGTAGCAGTATAAACCAATTTGAGGAATTAGCTTGAATATTTTTCTGAGCTTTTCATATTTTGTTTGATATAAACTTTTACTTACTAGGTAAACATTTGCAAATTTTAAACCATTTTTATGATGTAATAATGTGATCATTAAATTAGTTTTGCCACACCCTGATTTCCCCACCACCAACCCACGTACTGAATCTGGGAACAAAGGTCCGTGAATATTTCGAAAATTCTGCTTAGGATTGTTCAATTTAGATTCAAAAATAGGTTTGTTTATTGGTAGTTTGATGGTTTGTTCAATTACTTTGAAATCTTGCTGGTCAATAGACGACATATTTAATCAATCATGTATTCAAAAAGTATAAATATAGGTGTATAAAATATAAATTTTCATTCGTATGCATACCTATTTATAGTATAGTAATGTGAAATATCACACCCCTCTAATGCATAATAAAAATCGTAGTAAACGTATTTCCCGAAAAAGGAAAAAATTTCAATCTGGTAAAGGGCTGTTGAATACAATTATAGATAAACTTCCATTTGAGCTACATGTACCCGGATATAGATACCTTGGTCCAGGAACAAAATTAGAAAAAAAACTAGCAAAAAATATTTCAGGTATAAATCCATTGGATGAAGCGGCAAGACAACATGATATTGCCTACTCTCGTTATCACGATCTAGAAAATCGTCACAAAGCTGATCAAGAACTTGAGAATAGAGCATGGGACAGAGTAATAAGTGCAGATGCAAACATACCAGAAAGAGCAACTGCTTGGTTTACAACAAATGCAATGAAATTGAAGCGTAAACTAGGAGCAGGTGTAAACGTAAATAAACATAACCACCGTCATCCTTCCAAATCAAATAAGAAATCACACCATCGAGGTCGTGGTAACCAGAACAAACAACCAACTGTAGAGGAGAAATCTAGAGATGGTCTTACATTCAATCAGCTTGTACAGAAGATTAAGGAAAAAGTGAAGGAAGACCACAGTCATTCCCATCTCCCAGTGAGTGGAAAGAAACAACGTAGTGCATCAACAAGACGGAGTATGGTGGACAAGGATATATCAGCTCTGGTAAAGAGTTCATTAACTGCTATTAAGAAGTATAAGGTGAACAAAAATCCACGTATTAGTCGCATTATTCCACTTCCCAAAGTTGGAGGTGCCATTCCACTTATACCAATATTAACAGCTCTATCACACGTTGGAACACTAGTCGGAGGTGTGTCATCAATTGTAAATGCAATTAAAAATATTAAAAGTGTTAGAGATCAATATAAAGCTCAGCAAGGCAGTGGTATACATTATATTGATGGTAAAAATCTATTAATTCGTCCCCATAAAAAAGGTTTAGGATTAGAAATTGTTTCATGAAATCATGTTATCGAACAGAAAGCAAAAAACAAAATTTCCTAGATTACCTTCTTCTAACAAACCTCTAGATTCAATTCAATTAGAATCTCTTGTCAGAAAATTTAAAATTAAACATTTCAGAGGTATATTTTCACGAGATTCATTGCCTAAAAAACCAAGAAAAAAAGAATGTGCAATTGTCAACTTGGATAGTCAAAGCGGTATTGGTACTCATTGGGTGACTTTTTTCCGTCATAATAACATTTCTCTATACATGGATCCCTTGGGAAATTGTGGACCACCTGCAGAACTTTTTCGGTATCTTAAAAATACTAAAATTTTATACAATCATGAAGCTTTGCAGAAACCTAACACAGTTAATTGCGGACACATATGTTTAAAATTTTTAATTGAAGTCAATAAGAATCCAGAACAAATTTTACAAAAATGTCTACATTCCACTACTTTGAGTAGATATTAAATGATATGAAATTTTGTATTGGTTCAATTTTAAATTGTACTCGATGTATGAGATGGTTGTATTCTTTTTATTTTCCAAATAAAACTTGCTGTACCTACAAACAAATGATCAGTGATTTTTCAATATTCACAGAGTGCAGTAGATTTCTTTGTTCTGTTCGGTTAATGTGAAGTTATTAATTTTTTTCAAATAATTATTATGATTTTAAAATCCTACATATTCACTAGTTTAGAAAACTATTATGTGGAAACTGGTTTGTTGAGTGACTTGAATTTTTCACCAATAATACTGATTGCATTTCGAACAAATAATGGAAATAATGCTGCTATATGGACAATTTCCACAGACGAATGGTTTTTACTTATGCGTGGAGAATATGAAAAAATTATGAAATTTTTCAGTTTTCCAGATATGAAAATTGAAGATGAGCAAATTGGAAGGTATAAATTACATTTTAATTCTGAAAATGGAGAAATAATTATTTATGAAGGAACAGCATACAGTACTCAATCAATGATCTTGACACAAAGTTTATTCTTAGAATTGATTCATTATTATGACATGTTGACAGTTCACTTGGAAACCTTGAATAAGTATCATTTATTTGCAAAATTTGCATTTTCACAATTAGTCAATTTCTTATTAAACAATAAATCTTTCAAGAATATAAATGAAACTACTCCTTCTACTCTTACATTGGAAATTGTATCAACTGTTGCCACATCATGCAAAAAATTGAAATTGTTCAAAAATTTGGATGACACCATTTGTCGTTTGATTGTAGCACAAATTAAAACTTTAGCAACTAAAAAAGTATATAAGCAGGTATCCGTGATGAAAAATTTTTATTCGACTTGTTGGAATAGTGGTGAATACTTCATCAGTTGAAAATTTTTACATTGAATCAGCTTTAAAAAAAAACCATGTGTTTCAAATCGTTTAAAACTAATATTAATGGTGGAAAAAAGGTTTTATTCATTGATTTTAATTATTACTATGGTGTAAATCGCGAAGTGATTGTCAAAGAAATTGCCTGTCTTAGTTTAGATGGTCAGTTCAGTCTTCATGAAATTTTACTCCCTCCATACTTGCATTCTACTGTTGATTCAACTTATCAAAACAGCAATGAATGGGTATGGAGAAATATGGGGAATGTTCCATGGAATTGTGGATTAAAACCATATGATATTACAATGTGTGAAATCATAAAAAAAATTGTAAAATACAATCCAATGTTGATCTATGTGAAAGGAATTGAAAAATGCAAATTTCTGCATAGTGTGCTCTACAACAATAGAGACATTATTGATAATAGTTCACTTATACCAGAAATTGGATCATCTTCAACACGTTTTTCTACTTCCAATACCTATAACAGTAACAGTAGAGGTAGCAGCAACAACAACTGTTGGGAAAATAGAGGAAATACTATTATAAAAGAAATGCAGTCTGAATTCATAGATATTCCAACATTTCGAGAGCTACGTCGACAATATCCAGGCATTGCTCATCTATATGGATCATGCTATTTTCACACTGATGGATGTGCATTATTGAATTTGAAATTATTAGTATTTTGGTTTTTTATGACTTGGTATTTCAATCAATAACAGGTTTATCTGAGTTTTCAACTATAAATAAGTTAAGATATGTAATTTTAGTTCAATTGTAATGATATACTCTTACTCACATTATTTATAATCAAAATTTCAAAATAAAAAAAAATGTATTCACAAAGAATTGTTCTTAATTACAATACTCCAAATATAGATTGTAAAATTCACCCTCCAATCTATTTAAAACCTTATAAAAAATACGAATTGGCTCTAATATCATTTACATACCTTGATTCACATGCTGAACAAGGCAGAGATGACAGTTATGGAAATTTACCCCTAACTCCACCATCTTCACCTCCTCTCACAACCAACAGTTCTTCTGGTTATATTCCAACACCTATTCCCCCTGCTACTAATACTGGTACAAATAATACCAACAACAATGACACAAATTCTCAAAGAAGAAATCCTCCTCCTCCTCCTCCTCCTCCTCCAATAAATACAAATAATAATGCTCCTCCTCCACCAATAAATACAAATTCTCAAGGAAGAAATGATCCTCCTCCTCCTCCTCCAATAAATACAAATTCTCAAGGAAGAAATGCTCCTCTCACCACTACTGCTAATGGTACAAATGTAAATAATACACCTACATTTACATCAAATAATAACCCCGCTCCACTTCCACCATCACAATCTCTACTAAAAAAAACTGTCTATCAAAGCACAGTTGAAAAAGTTGAAGAATATGCGCCTATTATCAATACTAAATCAATAAAAAATTCTAACAACTCCCAAAAAACAAAAACAGAAGAAGAAGATGAGTGTGCTGGTAAGGAAATAAAAATTGATGCAGAGGGTCGAGAATACTGTGAACTTCCCGAAAAACGAACTAAACGTCAAGTACCTACAGGTCTTCCTACATCAACTCAGTCCTCTGAAAATAGGGTCAACATGGAAACTATATATATAAGGTGTGATTTGATTTCTCCTCATTGTTGTTATAGAAACGAAAAGTCTACCAACATACTCTACTCCTTTGTTTTTAATTCACATCCTACATCACATCCTATACGTCTAGTCAAAGAAGAACCTAGATACCCAATTTACCTTCCTTTAGCGTCAAATTACGAAAATACAGACAGGGAAAAAATTATTCAGCGATTCAGTCTCACAATAACTCGCTATCATCCAACAGATACAGTTCGTGATTTTGGTTATTTCACCATTGTACTTCATTTACGTGAAATTTCAAAATTTCTCTCATGATTGTATATAATAATAAAACTCATATTAACCAAGAGCAACAGCAGCCTACAGTGAGATCTTCATTGAAAAAAATTAATAAAATTAAAGTGCCTGCTGTTTCTAAACGTGGTCGTCATCCTCGTAGCTATCAAACACCTTCTCAATCAACAAAACCAAAAAAATTATCTCAAGTCAACTTGAAATTTTTGAAATCACTTGGAATAAAACCTCGATCTCGTCATAATTAATCACATATTTACCATACTAAATCAAAAAAAAATGACAAGTAAGCATATTAATGATATTTTACAACCAACTCAATTTGATAATTCAATTGAGCAATGGGAATATATTACATACAAACCATTTTCTCCAAGCATGACATATGGAGATGAAATACGAATTTCTATCAATAGTAAAGATGTTATATCCATACCTCATCGTTCATACCTATACATTGCTGGCCGAATTGAAAGAAATAACAGCACTACATATGTCCATCAAATGCCCTATAATGCACTAATGAATTTATTTAATAGCATTTCCTACGAACTGAATGGACATGTTATCGATCGCACACTCAACCCAGGTGTTACCACTACTATAAAATCTTACCTAACAAAATCATATTCAAACGCGAAATATTTAGAATCTTGTGGATTTCAACATAGTACAACTCCGTACAATTCATATAAGGCTAGCAGTAGTGGCTACTTTCAAGTTTATATCCCTTTTTACATGTTGATGGGATTTGGTGAAGATTACAAAAATCCAATAATTAATTCAGTACAAGATTTGATTTTAATTCGTTCTAGAGATGATAGTAACGTATTTATTCATACTGGAGCTGCAGCTGATGCTGCTAATACTCACATAACCTATGTGAATCCTACTATTTCGCTAGCTGAAATTTCATGGAAAGTACCAATTTTAAAATACTCAGACTTCACTCGTATAAAACTACTCAATATAATTAAAGAAAATCGACCAATTGAAATTCAATTTCGAACTTGGGACCTTTTTGAATACCCCACACTACCTCAAAGTACCTCAGTAAGTTGGACTATTAAAACCACTCATTCTCTATTGAAACCAAGATATGTAGTAGTTGTTTTTCAAACAAATCGTCGAAACAGTTATTCTGCTAACCCTTCAATATTAGATCCAATTGGGTTGCAAACCATCAGACTATCTTTAAATGATCAACTTTATCCTTATGAAGCTCCAAATTTGAATTATACATACAATTTACGTGAATTGCTTTATCAAATGTTTGCGGAATTTCAAGTTTCTTATTATGAAAAACCTTACCCAGAAACTTATTTTTCCTCCAATGATTTCTTTGATGGTACTTATCCGATTCCAATGGTGGTGTTTAATTGTTCCAAGCAAAAAGATACTATTGAAGCTAGTGGCATAGCTCCAATGAATATTCGTCTAGATTTTACTTGTAATGCCAACATACCAGCAAATACAGTTGCTTACTGTATGATCATTTATGATCGTCTGTTCTCCTATAATTCACTTCACACTTCTAATGTAAAACAAATATTGTAAATATTGTGAATAAAATACAAGTTTTTTTTTTTTTTTTTAAGTTTATTTTTTTCTTACAACACAACTTAATGTAAATTTCTTACATTCTTGATATATATATATACACTTTTCCTATTTTCTATTGAAAAATTGCACTAATTTTTTAAAAAAAACTTATAATTATTTAATTCAAATTGATTTTTAAAAAAATTAAAAAATAAAATCAAGCATCAGCCATGAATGCACTTTCACCTTCACCTGAACCACCAGCTCCATTGTCATTATTACGATACTTAATAAGCAATCTCTGTATCGCATTTGAAATATCATCATCTTCGTAATCTGAATCTCTAGTAATTTTTATCATGATGTTGATTGGGAGCCCTGTTTTTTGTGTGATCAGATTTGTCAATTTATCTGCACTAATCATAAATGGAAATCCTAGAACCATTGTTCTAGTATCATGATTCTAAAAAATAAAATAAAAAAAACACTGTTGAAAAATTGATTCCTAGGTAGATACTTAAAATCTAAATATTACTCAAAAATGAAAATTTTATTCAAAATCAAAGGAAAAAAAATAGGTAATTCATCATTTTTTTAAAAATGAAATTGTTGGGTACTTACTGTTTCTTGTACTTTTACTCCAGCATATTCTCGAAATATGGACAGCTTAAGTATTTCATTCAAATCTTCCATGCTTAGTCGGGAATCGATCATTCTTATTCTGATGAAACAAGCAGTGAATTTTTTTGAATTATCAGAAGTCATCTTAAATAATATTAATTTTTGTACTTGAACAAAAAAAATAAAACACTGCAACGAGCACGAAAATGTGATATTAACAACTGAAAACTGCACAATGTATGATGTACAACATTGTATGCCAGTGTACAGTACAGTACAGTTTTCATCTCCTACCTTCTCTTTTAATTTTTCACTTTTTTTATTACCTATACAATAATTATCAACTTGTAATAAAAAAAAAACTGACTCAATAAAAATATAAATTTTTATTACAATATTTTATTAACTTACATCTTTGTAATTAAGTAAGTAGATTGGTAGGTATATTTGTACATCATTGTTATAAAGATTAAAAAGAGTCATTAATCAACGTCCACTTTTCATATGGTGAAAATTTAATGTTACCTTTATACCAATAACTATCTAGACCTAAATCTTCGGCTGTGTATTGTAAATCATTGTCTTCCTCACAGCTACTACTGTTTCCTTCTTGTTCATCTTCAGATACAAATGATGCAGGTAAATTCATGAATTTCAAAATAATATTGTCTGTTAAAATTGTTCGTCCCCTTAAATTATATCGATTCATAAACTTAGTATTTTCATGTTGATTTCTACACATTAGGAAATTTCTCATTTTTCTTGTCATGCAAGTTTGACCAACACGAAAATGATTCGAGGTATTTATAAAATTCTGTAAACGTTTGCGTACTTTTCGGGAAACCTTCTTTGGATCATATGGTACAAAAAAACTCCATGTTTCTCTTTCCCATTCGTTCCATTCAATAATTTCCATGTATAAAATATGATCATTTTTAAACAAATGATGTACAGGTATCATTTTACAGAATGAAAAAACTCTTGAAAAATATTTAAACCACTTCACAATGCTATACTAGTCATAAAAAAAACAAATTGTAATAAATGACCATACACAAACATGTCCACAAATGAACTAACTGAATACAATGTATTTTTATATTATCAAAATATTGCTACTCAAAAATATTATATCTGGTTTTCATCCTTCTCCTCCTCCTCCTCCTCCTCCTCCACCTCTTCCTCTTCAACACTTTTCAATATGTAATTAATACAGTTTATCAAATATTCCATTACAGACTGTTCTCCACCAATGACAGTTTTAGAAAAACATTGATCTTCACCAACAAATAAACTATTGAATACATCAACATTCATTTTCTGACCTGTTTCATTTAATAAATTAATTACCCATTCCCTTTCTTCAGAAATTTCCAATTTTTGCAATTTTGGATCTATCCATTCATTTTTAAACATATTAAAAAATTCAGTACTGGGCAAAATTTTTACATGTACATCTATACAATCATCATAATCAAATTTAGGTAATTGAAATAAAATATCTATTGTTTCTTTTTTCAATTGATCAACATAAGCATATTGAAGACAATCACAACTAGCATTTGTTAAATAATCTTTCACAAATATATATAATATTTCACGATCATATTTTTTCAAAATATCATTTTTGAAATTTTCAATTTCATGCAAAGTTTCTTGCAAATTTTCACTATTAACATTAATTAATTTCAAAGTGAAATTATCAGTTCCCATTATTGAATTTAAAACAACAAGAACAAAAAATTCACAATTGTTGAAAAAACACAACTGCACTGTTCACTGTACCTAATTGGTATACAACTAATAACTGCTCTTGAAAAAAAATAATAATATTTTCCCTCCCACCAACGATGTGAAAAAGAATTTTCTCCTTCCATCAATTAATGAAAAAAAAAAATAATTACAATTGTCATCTTGAATAAAAAAAAAATAA
>JAYMTG010000506.1:0-11967 GCA_036897565.1 Pelargonium exstipulatum
GGAGGGGTATTTTTGGTTTATATTAACCTCAAGAAGATGACAGGAAAAGATTGTGCAAGAAGTGGACATATGGAAAGGAACATTTTTGGGCACGAAAAGTGTGGAATTTTGGTAACCAATTATTTGGTGCGTATGAAAATTAATAAATTCTGCGCACATTTTTTTTTTTCTTCGTTGATACTTATACTCAGTTACTCGTAATATTCAAGTTATAATTACACTCGAACTTCAATGATGGTCGTAAAATACAAAAATTTAACTTATTTTGGAAAAAATTGTCGATTAAATTTGTTTAATTTCGGCATTTTTAACCAACATGAGAAGATTTCGTGCAAATTTTCATCTGAATTGTCCTATTTTAAGTGATCAAAAAATTTTATTCCTAAACAAAATATTACCGTTTAATAACAGTGAACGAAATTTGAAAACAAAAAAAATATTGTATTTTCTCTTACATTTCTCAATTTGTATAGGTCCAGAACGTCCTTGTAGATGAGCTACTGGACTTTATAATGACAAGGGGTAATTTGGGAACTTCGGCAAATAAAATGATGGGCCATGTGGTCACTCTTGTTAAGCCCACGTGAGCCCGTAATCTTATTCACAGACAAAAAAAAAAAAAAAAAAGGACCGCATCAGTCTGGTCCGAGTGGTAGCACGCAAGCCCTCCCCACTAAACTCTTCTCTCTTCTCACTCTACCAACGAACTGTAAATTTTATTTTCCATTTCGTTTCGAGATATCATTGCTGTCTGATATCCGCAAAAGCAGCAACGATCTCATCTCCATTTCTGATTTCAAAGACTTCTGAATCTGTAAGTTCGTATTTTCACTCTTCCGATCAAGTTTTGCTTTTGTTTTGTCGTTTCTCAAGTTGAAATTATGTGTCCGGAAACCATATATTACGTTGAATTGAAGTCTAGGTATTAGATTTTCCGGGAAAATGTTTCCCAGTAGTTTTTGTAATCAAAACTGTTGGATTTGGTTTATGAGCAAAACTGATTCTGATGATATTTATAGGTTTCCTGAATCAATTTATCCATGTGTTGTATGTTAGAATGTTTAGCTGACATGCCGTACTTTACATCATTTCTTGTACTACAGAATGCGATATCATTATTATTTTTAACTATTTGAAGCATATATGGTTTAATTTTCTGCCGTAGTACTGAATTTTAATAGCTTCATTTTTTTTTGTGTGTGTGAAATCTTGTCTGCAATCAGGTTATGTTTACGAGTCGATGTAGTTTCCTCTTGAGCACAGGTTTAATCTGTTTTTAGATACTGTCAATTTATGTGTGGAATCTGATGAGTGCCTGTGTGGTGTGGTTGTAGATAAAGAGGGTCTGTTAATCAGTTATTCACTCTACTTAGCTGGAAAAGTAAAATTGAATTGACTGAAGTTTCTTACATGGTGAATGATATCATTCTCTATTTGGAAAACTATTGAATCTCATAAACAGTGTAAATGTGTAATTAACGGTGCATGGCACAAGACGTGCTTTTGAAAATAAGGCGCACTTAATTATGTGCTAAAAGATTTGAATATATATTATAGGTGCGCCTTAGTTGCGCCGCACCACCCCATGCGCCTTGACAAATGGCGCAAGTAAGGCACACTTCTTGGAAATCGCCGCGCCATGGGTGGAAATGGTGAGGACTATGCACCACACTGCGCCTTGCGCCATGACGCACGCCATTCATAACACTGCTCGTAAATAATATAGAAGGAATTTGGTTCACTACCATTTGGGGAATTCATAAATGAGAAAATAAAGTATTATGGCTAAGAGTGACCCAAAATAGGGAGGATAGCACTTCATTAATTATCACTTGTACCCGCAACAATGAAGTTGTGGAAATGCTTTTTTGCCTAACTTATGAACCCCCTTATGTTGTTCATTCATCGGTGAAGAAGAGAACAAGCAGCAGTATATTTTTGGTGGCTTTGGTTTGTAACAAGTGTAAGAAGAATGGAGTAGCTGAACAATTAAGTTTCTTTTCTTGGCTTTCTTTTCTTTCTATTCTTTTTTGTGGGATAATTGGTTTTGTTTTGTTGAAGGAATGATTGGAACTGGACTTATGGTATGCTAAGAACTATGATTTTACTTGATAATAGTAGCTTAAATGATTTTTCACGGGAGGGTTATTATTTCTTCATTTTTTTCTTCTTCTAATCCATGTGTATACAAGATTCTTATATTTATTTTGGGTATCAAGGTCACATCACATTATTCTATGTGACAATGGATTTGGTCAAGGTAGTTGAAGCAGGGGACAGCGATGTTGAAGGAGACCCGATTGTCGAACCATATGTAGGTATGGAATTTGATTCTGAAGATGATGCCAGGAAATTCTACATTGAGTATGCAAGACGGATAGGATTTGTTGTCCGCATAATGCAGCGCCGTCGTTCAGGTATTGATGGGAGAACTCTTGCTCGACGGCTTGGATGTAACAAGCAGGGTTTCTCTCCTAATCAAAAAGGGGCATTTGGTCCTGATAAGAAGGCGCGATCAAGTGCACGAGAAGGTTGCAAGGCAACTATATTGGTCAAGTTGGAAAAGTCTGGAAAATGGGTTGTTACAAGATTTGTAAAAGATCATAATCATCCCCTTGTTGTCACAGCCAATGAGTTCAGTACCTCTGTAAGTTTCTCTTACTCCTTTTAATCATTATTTTTGTAGTTTCTTGCTTGCATTTTTAACTTTACGAGCTTGTTTGCAGAGAAATTCATTCAATTATACATAATTATAAATGCTGTTTCATTTATGACCAATTGTTCGGTACTCAATGCCTACTTATGTGAGAAATTGAGATAAAATTAATTGTCTTGATTTCGCCTCTATATTGTTTTATAAATATTGCAATGCTAATTTGGTATCATATTTACCAGGTCAGTTGCTAAACTAACTGCAGGAAGAAGGTCTTTGTTTGTATTTGTTCATACATTTTGCTATGTGTACCAAATAGGTGTTTTTCTTCATTTACATATGGAATATAAATAGTATAAGTAATTAAGTACCTTTAAATCGCTATAAACATGGTCGCGTGCAAGAATGATTTTGCTTGGGTATCTGAATTGTTTTTAGCTCATACCATAAGGTTGCACAATGCCGTCCTCCCTTTGTACTTGGTTCATTCTGATTCAGCTCAATTCCATCATATTAATGATCCTTAATTCATATTTGTAGGGTGATAAAGACAAGAAAATTGAAGAACTCACAATCGAGTTGGAGCATCAAGAACAACTATGTGCAGCTTATCGAGAAAAATTACTTAATTTTATGAATAATGTTGAGGAACAAACTGAAGAGCTGTCTTCGAAAATTCAAGATATTGTTAACAATGTGAGGAAAGTTGAATCTGAGATGAAGCTTTCCCGCCATAGGTAGCTTTTCACGTGGAGAAAACGCTCCTTCACTAAATTTAGGTGAGATTTGTGAATAACTTGTTTTTTCTCTTTCAGTAAGCCTTCCGGTTATGTACAGTTATTAAGATCACAATAGTTAATGCTCCGCACTCTACTGTTAACAATATAAGTTGTCTCATTATACAGCGAATTCTCTGTCTCGTGCTTCGTGTTCTCTTGTGCAGTTAGTGAAAAATATCAAGGGACCATAAATGCTATAACTGGGAACATGCAAGCCCAAGAGAAAATTCTATAGATTATAGACCTTTGAACAGCCTTTAGCAGCTATAGATAAAAATCTGTGGCGTAGACGTTACATTTTAGTAGTCAAATAGGACAGGTGAAGTAAATTTCTAGCCTCTTAATTTGAAATGAAGCAGTTGAATTAGGTTGAAGAATACTTTCTCGGGTTAGGGAGGCTAGAGGTTAGTTTCATTTGTATTGGCATAACTTCTATTCTGAAATTATCCGTTTATGTGCTACAAGTTCATTGCTCCATCTTTGGGATTATCGATTGGTGTGCTTCAAAAGGTTAGTACCATTTGTCTCCTTTTCAAAAATCTTTTGATTTTCGGTATCTGTACATGCACAACCACGAAAGGTTGGTTGATCTCTATCTCAAATTTCAGTTTCTTCTATAATTTATCAAGGATGTGAGGTTGGAGATACAAAATGTCATCCTAGATAGAATAGGAAAAAAGAGAGTAGAGTACTCTTCATTTTCACATTTTTGCACTTGATAATCTAACTGTTTTGTTGCCTTTCAAGTTTCATTATTGTTGGTGTGAACTGTGAAGTAGAGGTGTTTAGATTCAAATTGATAAAATGAAATTCGAATTCGAGAGATTTCACAAAATATATATTTGAAATGAATGGTTCGCTCAAAAGGTTACTCAAGTCTATTTCATTTTAATTCGTGTTAAATAAGTGTTTCGCTTTACATTTTGAGAAAATTCATAGACAAGTTAGCCAATATTGTACATTTCTCTTTCTATGTGTGTACATTTGTTGTAATAAACTTTAAAAATACCAACACAATAAAATAACACTGTTAACATTCATACCTAACTAACTTTTTCTTAAAATAAATAAATGAAATACTTGATTTGGGACAAAACTAGAAGTTCAAGAATACAAGTGAATACAAAGAGCGTGCAATTCAAGTTTACTCACTTCCACCGGCAACAATGCGAGTCAATTGATAAGAGTTATTCTAACTTATTAAGGTAAGTTCTTAAGTTCGACTTTCAGAAAATGCATATGCGTTAAAACTTTATGTGAAGAGTTTTGTTACCCATGTGATACTATCCGATTTAAATGAGAATTAATGTAAGTGTGACATGACTTGAAAATACTCCTCTTATATTGATCATAGCGACACGGACCAAAAGAACCTGACTCGCGCGGCGCTTCAAACTCTCAAATCTGGAGAGAGGGGACAAACTTTTGAACGAGCGTTAAACAATATAAAACACATATTTTGTTAAAAGAGTTTATATTTGCATCATCAAGCACACTGGTCATCATCTATTTCACAACTATACGAGCATACCGCATAGTAAAAAGTAGAAAACCACCCTGAAAACGATTGAGAGAGACTCGTTATTTCGAAAGTAACTAACAGTTTTGAAGCAATCCTTATCCCTAGTGTTTATCGGCCCATTAGTAGCCCAAGTTCTGTCTTCTTCCTTCTACTCCTCACCTCTCAACTCTGTGAACACAAAACTCATTTCGCCTCCATCTCCTACTCACAAAATTCAGGTCCAGCAAGCCCTCTCTCTTTCCATGAGCTCAAAGATCTGCGTTTCTCAACTTTCTTACTTACAGAGGCCTCACTCAGTGAGTTCTTCAATTCCTTGCTCAGATCCTTAGTTTCTGTTCATTTATCGTACTTAATATCTGCTGCTTCTGCTTATACAGATTGTGGAATAAATTCTTTATTCAATAGTAGTAAAGTCTGATTTCGAAATTTAATTTTCAACTTTTGCGGCTTCTGTTTGTTTTCTGGGAATTTGAGCGGTTAACATATTTATGGAGTCTCTACATTTTTATTTTTATTTTTATTTTCGTTGGACATGAACTGGGGCTTGAAGAAGTAAATTATATTTCTTCTGTGTTTTTTGGCTTCCGTCAAGTGGGCTTGAGCAGAAAATTGGTAATTTTTTGTTTCTAGGGCTTATGGATTTCTGAACTGTGAAGTTTAAGTTGTTGAACATTCCCATTTATGTTGTAATAGTTACAAGTGACCCATGTTTGTTTCTAAAAAATAGTTTTATTGTCAGGTTTGTACATTGATTTATTTTTTTCCTTTCAAAATTGCATTTTTTAGTAGTAGAACAAATATTAAATGTAATGTCCCTTTGGTGGGATTCACACTAGCTTGACACTTCAGAGAACCATAACTCATGCCTTTGATAAGAATTTTACGAATCCATTCAATTTCAGCAAAGTTGAAGACTGCATTTGGTCCAAAGTTTACTATATCTGTCATTGTATGGACATAGTTTCCTTTTTGCTTTAATACTTGTAGTTAAGAACCTGATGTCTTTTTTGGTAGTGATTTAGCGGATATGGATATGGAAGCTGTGATGGTTGAAACTTCTGCCTGTAGCGACTTGGTTCCGGTCCCAGAGGAAGAAGGTCCAATTGTAGAACCCTGTGTTGGCATGGAATTTGAGTCTGAAGAGGCTGCAAAACAGTTCTATGACGAATATGCAAGACGAGCAGGGTTCACCATGCGTATTGATCAGTGCCGCCGCTCAGAGGTTGACAAGAGAATTCTTTCCCGTCGGCTTTCGTGTAATAAGCAAGGTTATTATGTAAAGGCTAGAGATGAATTTGGACCAATTAGAAAGCCACGATCAAGCGCACGACAAGGTTGCAAAGCAATGTTGTTAGTGAAGGTTGACAAATCTGGAAAATGGGTTGTCACAAGGTTTGTGAGGGAGCATACTCATCCACTGCTTGTTTCTTGTCGTCCTTCTCGAACTTCTATGGTAAGATTTCTTTATCAATATTACTATTATTTTTATGTGAAACTGCCTTGTCTTTTTATCCACTTTCATTTTCATTACCGTTTGATCTAATAGATTTGTATTCATGATTGGTACTTTATCTACAAATATAATGTGAGGGGAAATTAAACTTAAATTTAGTTTGGCTTTGAACATTATTTTCATTTCTGTTTTCTAATCGAAACGTAAGATACCATGCACTGTTAAGGGCGTTTCGAATTCATAAAGTTCTATGTTAAATAGAACATGTCTGTGTTTTCTTATTGCTAGAGTACGAAATATGATAATTTAGTTTGCTGCTTTACATTTGGATGTTCTTCTGTTTAGCTAGATATCATTCTGGTAATAAGTACATAAATTAGTATATGATCACCCATAGTTAGCAATGGCGTGCATCATGGGCCATCAAAAGTGCGCCTTTCCTACACCATTCGTGGAGGCGCTTGCCAGAGCGAGGCGGAAGTATCTCAATTTTCATGCCTTTAATTTTCAAGTAAAAGCCTAAGTGTTCTACCAGGCCTTTTAAGCATTTTAGGGTTATAAAATAAAGGGAAATATACACGCAATAAACAGCTACAAAAGTGCAAAAATCTCTTTGAATTACGGTTTCAGAATCTTCCTCTTCCATAAGGCCTATATGACAATGCGATCACTATAGGTTTAAGTTCTTCCAGGAAGAAACCGGGTCTAGTATGATTTGTCGATCTGAAAATATATGGATATAACTTATAGCGCCCAAAGAAGCTCAGGAAAGCACTATCTTGTGTTTAGTAGGGAGTTAGGCGAATATATGACTAATATTGCTTTATATGTGTGTGTATATATATTTAAAACCAGTCAGTTTTAAGTAATTGTCATCTTCAATGCACCTAGTTCTCCACCCTCCCAATCAATTGCAAGGTAAAGGTTCAAAGAATGTACTATGAGCAACTTAAGTCTAACCCAAAACAAAAGAGTGACTCTTCTTTCTTAGCTAAGACATTCACATTAGATCTTTATTTGAAGTATCTTTGTTAAACACTCCTGAACAGCTGAGAAGCTTTTTATATCAGAATTTTCCTTCAAGTTATGTGTATATAGGTTTACAATGAATTGTTTCTTGAATTATGGTATTGAAAGGTGGAAAGTTTTCAGATTAATAAAGATGCTACAGAGTATTTGTTACAACTATGCATGCTTGCCTTATAACATGTACAATCTTTATCAAGCCTTTGAAACCAGTATGCTTGTGAATTTACTTCTGTAGGATAGTAAAGATCGTAGAATCGAAGAACTTACCATGGAGCTGGAGCGTCAGGATCAATTGTGTGAACTGTATCGAGGGCAGCTGATTTCATTTCTGAAAAATGTTGAGGAGCAAACAGATGAGATTTCGTCAAAAATTGAAGCTGTTGTTAACAATGTTAGAGAATTTGAGAGTGAAGTGCTAAAACATCCACAACATCACTAGGCCCCTCATTTTGCGTGTGAGACTAATCATAGGATACTAGGAGAGGACAACCACATTGCAGACAGATTCTAAGGGAACGTGCCAATGCCGACTTCGAAACTCCGCATCAGAAGTCTACGATTCTGCCTTGTTAATGATACTTCCTTTGTAAAAGAGGGACAGTCTGACAAATTGGCATGATTGTAAGTAATGGTGCTTTCTTTTGCAGTTTGGCCACAATAAGAAAATCAATTGTGAGGTTTGCGTTATGTATAGTAAGTACTGTGTAAGCTAGATATACCTTAGGCCTCGTTTCTTCTTTCATATGGGTAATTAAATCTTTCAGTGTACATGTGATGAATGATACATCTAGGGTTTCAGAATGCGAGCTTTTCTCATAGATTACGTAATGTCGTAATCTTGTTTTCATTTTCTAGGTATTCATTATTTGAATGATTTTTGAGTTTGAATTTTGAAGCAAGTACTGCCTGTCTTTGGCTTGTGGCTATATTTCCCTTTAAATCTTGATTCAGAGACATTCAACCTCATCCGAGAAGAAATGTGTTGAATATCATATTGATGCGTAGTGTAGAATCGCATTGTTGACGTTGTCCGGTGGTTTTTACACAATTCTAAGTACACTATTATCGCTAGAGTCGTGTGTGATCATGATTTGTACCCTAGCCCCAAGGTGTTAATAGTGGTAACTCTCCTGATTTTGATTGGCGGAGAAAATGTAGAGAAGGCGAAATGTTGTATCTGGACATATGATATATCATTCTGATGAGTTTCACATTGGATTTTGGGTCATTTGGTGGACCATGGACCGGGTCTCGTCAATACGTTTATGTATCAACTTGGGTCGAACTAGATCAATCATATTTAAAACAAGTTTAGTTATCTCACAATCACTGAGTTATAGTGAAGATGCAGACAACTATATCACACATGGCATTTCAGATTCCGATAGATAAAAAGTTGTTCGAATTTGATCTGAAAAGAATTCAGATCGAGTCTTGAATTTTGGTGTAAAATGTATTATGTTGTTCGATTCCCATTTTTATAGGATATGTTCTATTCTATACCAAAATCGTTCAAACAAGATCTGATCAGATCAGATCAATTTGAAGTTGATTACACTTCAAATGCCATTGAGTTGGGATACATGGTACAATTAGGCCCAGGCCCAGGCCCATAAACTATTTGGGCCGGACAAAGAACAATCTCATAATATCCGCCTCCACCACGTACTCTGTGTGGTCTCGTCTCCATCTCTGCCACTCTCTTACAACTCACAAGTGGTCGACTCAGTCTTCAATTCTCAGAAAATTTGTTGGAACCCTCAACTCAAGCCTAGGGTGTTTCTTCTACCATCTCTCTTCAACATCAAGCTTGTTCATTAATCTCTTCAAATTTCCAGTTTCATCTTCATTTAGATTCCACTCTCGGTCTCTGTAGTTCTGATTCTGCTTCAGCCACCATCTCCTACAAATTCTACTCAGGTACTGCTACTTCACACTCATCTCCTCATTCTCTCCTATTATCCCCATTTTTTTATGTTTTAATTCTCATTTTTTCTGTAAGATTAAGCATAATTTGAAAAATTTTCGTGTAGAAAAGTGATGCTCAAGTTTGTGTAAATTTATTTTTGCCAGTATTGTTGATCTGTTTGCTTTCTGAACTGTAAATTATTGAGACATCTTAGGTGTGCTTGATTATCATTATCGTTTACTTTAAATTCTGCTCTAAACATAATAGCTTTGCTAGGTTGTATTGTATCCTTGTGATGTGGGAAAATGAGTTTACTTCTACTAATTGAAAACCCCGGTTTCATTTGTTGACAAATCTGTTTGGCGATGTGTATTGGCTTTGTCATTGTACATTTATTATGTTGTTTTGTGTTGACTTTAGAAAGAACAGCATTCAAAGTGTATCTGAGCTTATATAGCATTAAAAGTGTATTGCTTTTTGGTAAATTAATGCGACATATTTCTCTATTCGATTGTGTATTGCACTTCTACTACATAGAAATAGAATCCTACATCTCAGGATATATAAAACTCATTACTCCGTTCGTCCCAAAATGAGTGTTTTGTTTTGTTTTGTTTTGTTTTGTTTTTTGTTTTTTGTTTTTTGAGAAAAATTAAGAAATTAGTGTTGTACATTTCCTCTTGTATTCCCATGAGCACGTGTTGTAACAAACTCAAGATATAGTTACTAATTTATTATAAGGATGCTATTGGTAATTCATGCATGACTAACTCCCTAAAAAGGAAAGAGGACACTCAATCCGGTATCAAAATACTAGAGAAGCTTGATACTCATTTTGGGTCGTGGGAGTATAAGGTGCCCCATAGACAACCTTTAAAAGTAAAACTTTCATGTAGTTAAAAATGATATATAGTCAATATGGAAGGAAACAGCAACATTTAGAAACCAAAAGTGTTCAAATGAATCTTATATTTGAACGAAAGCATCATTGTTTTTATTGTTTCTCAACTTTCATGTTCTTTTTTCTTCTTCTTGTTTTGTTTCTTTTCATTGTCATACAGACGTATTGTATCAGCTATCAAGTGATTTAGTTTGCTTTACTTCTTGCAGCCTCTGATGGGTGAACATCTTGTCTAGATCTGTGTCTGGAACACAATGGAAAGTACATCGAATCAAACAATTGACTCAGATGAAAGCGAAATGTGCTTACAAGTTGAAAGCTTTGAAGAGCATGAATTTGCTGATGACGAGTTTTCAGAAGATATTGATTTATGTTTAGGTGAAGCTGATAAGATCTTGGTATCTAGCTCTTCTTTATATTGTGATGCCCTAGAACCATTTGTTGGCATGGAGTTCATCTCAAGAGAGGATGCTCGGGAATTCTACATTGCATATGGCAGGCGTACAGGCTTTACTGTACGTATACATCATAACAGGCGTTCGCGGATAAACAACATGGTTATTGGTCAAGATTTTGTTTGCTCAAAAGAAGGTTTTCGTGAAAAGAAATACATTTATCGGAAAGATCGAGTTCTTCCTCCACCACCTGTCACCCGAGAAGGGTGTCCTGCTATGTTAAGGCTAGCTTTAAGAGATGGTGCTAAATGGGTAGTAACAAAATTTGTGAAAGAGCACACCCACACATTAATGTCTCCTAGTAAAGTTCCATGGCGAGGATCTGCAAAAAGTATGATCAGCGAGGTATTCTTTCTTTCTTTAAAGTAGTAATCACTCCTCACAGTTCCGTTGTGATATTTTTCACTAATGCATGGAAAACAAAGAAGCAGTAGAAAAGAAAAATATAATATGGAACTAATGCATGGAATGAGAAAATCAATCCTGCTTAATTAACCCTAGTTTCTAATTTGAAACAGATATCGCATTTGTGGATTAAATGAATATGTCTAGCCTTCTGGCGACACCTTTTAGTTTGGCTGTAGCTAGCATTAGCCTATCACGAGAAGAGAGACCTTGAAAAGTACTGAACTTTTGAAATTCATATTTTGTTAAACATTAAAAGCTTAAAGCTACCTCCCTTGTCTTGAAACTATTGTCGAAAATGAAAAGAGTTGAAGTAGCTGTTAGATCAATTTTGTCAACCTACAATAGCAATAGCATTAAACCGTTTGGTGATATTGGCCATGAACTCTATATTTGGCCTTTAATTACATGTTATAAGATGGAAGTATTAGTTAAGAAATAGGAAGAAAACCTTGAAGCATTTGCTTCTGTTTCACTCAAAGACCTATAATATTTTTGATGCAGGACGAGAAGGATAAGAGAATACGAGAATTGACCGTTGAACTGAGCAATGAGAGGCAACGGTGCAAGCGTAGATGCGCAGCTTATCAAGAGCAGTTACACAAGTTGTTGAAATGTGTGGAGGATCACACTGATCACTTGTCAAGAAGAGTTGAAGATATAGTTAAGAATGTAAGAGAACTTGAAAATGAAGAGGAGATGGATGATTCAGTTAGCAGATATGTCTAGTGTTGCACTGTAAAATTTCTCTGTCGGATTTTGCTGACACTGGTTTCATCAAGTCCGAGTCGTTTGTCACTCTTGAATTCTATAAGGCTGCGTTTGGATTGTAATTTTGGTGGGATTCCCATTCCAATTCCC
>JAYMTG010000507.1:0-11962 GCA_036897565.1 Pelargonium exstipulatum
AGGTCTCCGGTTCGAACCCGGGCGAGGCCAATTTTTTTCTTACATGCACTTTTAGTTGGGCCTTCAAGCCCATGAATCAGGCCCACCAATTTATAAGTAGAAACCCATTAACAACTCCTTATTTCTTTAGAGCTTTTCTATTTTCTTAGAGACTATCTATATGGGCCTAAAAGTCCATGAAACAGGCCCACTAATTTACAAGCAAAAACCCATTTACCACTCCATATTTATTTTTCAAAAACAAATTTCACTAATTCACCTATCATTTCCATGTATTGGTTTCCACATCAACCTTCAATAATGCATCACAACAATCTCAATCCAATAGAACAGTAAGAAACTCAATCAAAAGATTCTTTTTAAAACCACGACATAAATTGATTTGAAATTTTCTGACTCGAAAGAACATGTCAGATATATTAGTTGTAATAGACCGAACATATACTTCGCTGTCTTTTCTCATCTGACACTAAACAGAACGTCTCTTAAAACCGTGATATATTACATTATTGGTACCCTCATTCTCAGAGTTGCAGTGTAAGCAAGTTTAGGCCACATGTTATAGCCCTACAAACATGTCACCTACCAACAATATTTCAGAAGTTCAGAGTGAAGCCCCTCCCTTTCCAAGGGACTAAAATCCTAAAACCCTCCATAAGCCCATGTCTTGGAGATGCTTCCCACCCTCCAACTCTACCAAGGACAGATTGGGGGCAAAATGGGCAATATGTGAAGAGTATTATGAGAAAGAGTCAAAGTGTAATTGGCAATGAAAGTGATGTGTGGACCATGAGTGATCAGATTTTCATGTGTTTCACTGAATTCCTGATTTTGAATTTATGGGATGGGAAGTATAGTGAGCACAATTCCACATATGCTGGCATTAGGTAAGTATAGCTTTCCATTTGATCGTCTAAATTGGATAATGGTGTATTAAACAATAGCGATGAATTGCAACAGATGATTTATAGGAAAACAATATTATCCAATTCAACGTCACAAATGCAACCATCATAAATCTGCAACGAATTTGTGATAACAATTTACAATCTATTGAAAAATATTGTGCACAGTGGCGTAATATCTGATTTCTACTTGCAGGCTGCAATGAAAAGATATTCATCTAAAGAGCAATTGTTGCAAATCATACAATTTTTGGAATGTCAAATTGCTAATAGATTTATGAGAGTGATGTGACCGTTGAAATCAAATTTTCTAATGTATTTTTGGATAGAATGTCGCTTGATTTTCTACTTTTGTATTTATTTATATCCATTTAGCTATGGGTGCTCTCCATTTCAATTTGGGGAAACAGATTGTCTACTAATAACTATAAAATAATTGATCAAGTCCAAGTATGATCAAATGAAAGAAAAAGTCTCTAACCATGGACACGCCGGTTTGTCAAATATTGGTTTAAACCTAAATTAATATCATATTTTTTTCTTCTAAAAATCGACAATTAGGTATGTCATGGCCCATTAATTCATATATATGTCAATGGAAATGGCATCATTAAATCAAAAGAATAGATTGAAGATGAAACAGTCACTAATCATTATCTTGTTATTTGAAATCCTAGCTTATCCACAAGATTGTCTTCATCAAGATCTCAATCTCATCTTGTCCCAATTTGCGTGGTTGTAGACTTGTAGCTACAATGACTTGTTGGTTCTAATTTTAGCTTAGTTCATTTGTGGTGCAAATCCATTTCGTGTGGTTCTATTCGATTCGGGACAACCTTGTTAGTGACAATTGTTCTGTCATATGTTAGCTATTCCCTCAATGTTTCTGTCAACCAGTTACAAGCTTAATGAATGCTAGGCGTGATTTGGGATCTTGTAGCTAAGCCAACTCAAACATAGCTTGATAATGACTTGGTTGTTGGTGTTCTTGTCGTTGTAGATACAATGTAAGCATTTGGGTGTTGACGGTCTTATACTTTTCAATTTCAGTTTTCGCCTCGTGTAGAGATAAGGTTTTGATGGAAACAGGCAATCAAACTTACTGTCACATTCTCTTATTTTGAATACCTGGGTCTTTATGTTGAAGCATTTTTATGATCGTGGAAATTCAGCTGTTTTCATATATTTAGCCATTTAGGTGGTCGTTAGCTGATTGTACTACCATTGCTCATAGGCCATAGTGTAGTAACTCGACGATAAGTGCATAACTGAATGTGAACTATCTGCCTTGAGCCTTCGCCTATTAATGGTTTTCATGGATATCTCTGAATGGACACGCTGCTGCATGAAGTAAGAATCAAATTCACGAATTGGGTGTGAAGAAAATAAGGGACTGAATGTATATGAGAAGTCTGTCCTTTATCTATCTAATACTCCGTATTACATTTCGTGTTAGTAATTTGTAGCTCATATGATCATCAATTTGTTGTTCTGCAACTATTTGCATATAAATGCACCATTTTAGATGTCTTTTGTTAAGCTTAACGTTATTATTGTTGCAGGCTTTCTCGAGTACGGTTGAGGAGAAGGCAAAATGGGTTTTCAACAAGCTAAAAGGTTTGCAGCTATATTTTGCCCTAGTGTGCTTATGATATGTTGTATGTAGATGTTGCAAAAATTATTCAAAAAAATCCTTATGCGCACTCCTTCAATTTACATATTGACGGGAGTTACTCTTGAATTCTTTTTCATATAGTTTTCACCTGCATTGTTAATATCTGATTTTGTTTGTGCCTGATAACACGAAATCGGATTGAAACCGCTTCCTCCCTCTTCTGCAGAAGCTAAAGTTCTGCTAATTTCCGTAGCTATCTATATTTCACTATTCAAAGTTCCATTTCAAAATTCGATATCAGTTCTAAATCTACTGTCCTACAGGCTACATCACATATGTCACTTACAAATTATGAATGACTAGTTAAACTCATCAATGTTTCGGGTTCTTTTGTGCCCTCCTCAGGGAAGCCGTTGAAAAGCTTGCCAGATCTCCTCCGAGAGTACAACTTGCCACCCGGGCTCTTTCCTCAAAACATAACATGCTACGAATTCGACGCCACAAAGGCCAAGCTGATAGTGTATTTGCCCTCAGCATGTGAAGTAAGCTTCAAGGATGACTCGGTCATAAGATACGCAGCTCGGGTGAAAGGAATCCTCGTGCGCGGGAAGCTCACGAGCATAGAGGGAATGAAGACGAAGGTCCTAGTATGGGTCAAGGTCACAAATGTAGCTGTCGAGAGTTACAAGTCGGATAAGGTGTGGTTCACAGCTGGCGTGAAGAAATCTAGGCCTAAGGATGCGTATGACATCCCCCGGGATGCTGTCCGAGTTCAAGAGTTTTGAGTATAAGTAATCAAGCATCGTTGGTAGCGGTAAATAATCTCATTAGTAGGATGTTTTCGATGCGAAAACGTTGGAGTGTATCATCATTTGACTATATTGAAATTTGAATTATGAATTCCACAAATATTGTCTCTTCAAGGTTGTCTTGCTTCATATATATATATATATGATGGTGCAACAAAACAGGCCATTGCTTAGGTCTTTTATTTACTGCAAATCTACCATATTCTTAGAACTGAATCGGTTTAACCGGCCTGGCCGGACCGTATTGACTAAACTATTTGTTCCAAAAGTAAAACCGGGCTCGACCCTTCTATTAATTTTTTTTCTTTTGACGAATAACCCGACTCTTCTATTATTAAACGAGTTGAATTATACGATACGCAGTACAATAGCAACTCATTCATGAACAAATTGAGTTAATCAACATGAAACCGATTTTTGCTGTAAAAAAAACATGAAACCGATTTAATTAAAGCCGAACATAGTTAAATCAGTGCTTATACGTGTCACGGGTTGAAATTCAAATTGTCTCATTTATTTGCCTTGGATTTTACGAAATTAAAAATGCATAAACGGTGTCGTCTAAACAATAGAATGAATCTTGACAGTGCAGCTGTTTTCGAGCGAATTGGTGAGAGCTGAGAGTACAGTGAATTCGCTGAAGCTCACGATAATGGAGATTTCTGGAGATCTGAGTATCTCTGCGACACTAGGTTCTTATCATCCGCACCTTATTCGGAGCTCTTTGTCCTCTTCAAAGGTCTGCATTTTATACCTTGTTCTTTAAGCTCTGTTTCGCGCCTCATTTCCTCATATTTCGGAAATTGTATCTGTTTGTGCGATCATTTTATGCTTACTTATTGGTTTGATTTCACGGAAATGGTGAGAAATGAAGTGAAAATGTGGAATTTGGTATTGGGTCGAGGCTAGGACTCGAAAATTTTGAGATTTAATTTTTCATGCATTTGTGTTCCCGGATTGAATTGTCGTTCATTTTGGTCGGAATTGGCATGTAATGATAGCTCTACATGTTTGTATTGATTGATGTTTTTTCTGGGTTTTGTGTGAACTAGACTGTTTTGGTTCAGAGTAGGGTTTAATGGGTATGGAACTAGATGGCGTGGTGTTTCCATAGCTCATATGCAGGTGTTTTGGTTGTTGGTAATTTTTTTTTAAATATTAATTTTGTGCCATAAACTACCATGACCCGGTCACCCCAACATTAGAGAATGGCTTGTTTGTTGTGTCATCAGTTTGTTAGTTTCAGTGAAATGGCTAGTTTTGGTGATTAGGAAGAGGTTTGTAGTATGTTTGTGTCATAAACTACCGCCCTAAAGCCCCACAATGGTGAGAGTCTCCTACGATGTGCCATCATCTTTGGCCGCCCCTAACATTGGGGGAAATGGCTTGGTTGTTGTGCCATTGATCTGATAGTTTCAGTGAAATGGTCAATGTGCATAGCTTTTGGAGTTTAGGATCTAACATTACCTATCTGGAACTTTTCTTTAATAATGTATTAGTATGAAGAGAAATTTCGGATAAAGAACTTGTTGTACAACTTTAGTTTTATAGTCTCCCCCAAAACATTTGCTACCTTTCAAGCATTGTCAGTATTAAGTAATTCTCATAGACTGAATGTGGTTTGCTACTATATTATCAATGAATTTTTTGTTTAGATTGTAAGTTTGATGACTCAAGTTCATTTTGTCCTTCACTCTGTTTACAGCTGGGAAGACAAACAATCGCTTGCCTTGAACTTGAACATATCCTTTTGGCTAATTTTTTCTCGTGGCTCATCCAACTTCCATTTGTAGAGTCAATGATAATCGTCTTCTACTCTGGCCTTGTTGTTTTGTTTTCAAGTTAGGTAGATATTAAATATGTAGTACAATCATACAAGTTTTGCCATGGCCATAAAATGTGAGAAGTTGTGGGAATGGCTAACCCTTGCGAGCTTTGGTACACATGGCAATTTCATTTGGAGCCACAGAGAATATATCTTTTACCATACACGCCTTTTCTTGGCATCCTTGACAGAGGGTGACAACTTATGAGATGGTTTTCTTTTATTTTCAAGTGGAATGCTGATTTTGATTATTTCTTGACTGCCTATCGTTCGGATTTGTGCAAGTGTGTGAATTGCATCACTGTGCTTTGCGCCTTTGCCTGTAGCATTTAAGAAATGAGTAGTCAATCATGATTTACAATAATTAAATGCAAATTATATTTTCAGGCAGAAAAAAGATGGAAGCAGGTGGGTTAAAATAAGTTTATATTTAATGCTTATACCAGTGTTCATGGAAATAGTGGTGTTTTTCATGTCTTGTCCAAATTATTCAGATCTTTATGGTCAATCAGTTCAGTTTTTTGCATACATGGATCTTTTTCAAGAGTGAACTCTGGCCCAATGATCTGGTTGTCCGTTGTTGTCTTGTGACCTCGAGACCACTATTTTGAGTCAGGGAAACAGTTTCTTGACAAAAGTACGGGTAACATTGCTCACATAAATGACCCTCCCTAGACCCCACATTGGTGCACTGTGGCAGCCTTGTGAACTAGCCCCCACTTTCATGTCTGGTTCTCTTAGTCTATTCTCCTTATGCTTGGTTGAGGCCACCATAGCAAGTGCTTGGCTCTAATGGCATTTTTCATAACTGACAAACAGGGTATATTGGCTCGCATCAATCATCCTAACTTGTTTGTCCGATATAATTTTTTGTCCCTTTTCTGTTAAGCAGCTTTGTAGATCATCATTCATCACTCATCATTTCTAATATTTTTGGTTGATAATGGCTCTGTCAGCATCTCAGATTTTGACCAGCTAATTATATCATAATGCTTTGTTTTAGGAGTGTTTAGAAGACGTGCATGTGTCTCGCAGCACTTCTTTGTCATTAAGAGCTTCTGTGTAAATTTTAACAAACTTATCAACATTTGGTGCCATGTTTATAGGTAGACTTCCCTGGCTTCCTGAATGGAGGATGTACCATATCAGATATAGCATCCAAATGGCCCGGGATAGCGCTTGGTAACCGGAAACTTGTTTGCCAATCTAATTCTAGTCGACTTTCTGGAATTATAGATGACTATAAGCTGCCACAAAATTCTGTCAGCGACGAAGCTGAAAGCTTACTTTTAAGCACTATAAACATGAGCTTCTTTGAGCGTTTGAATTTGGCTTGGAAGATAATATTCCCGTCACAGACAACAAGAAGCGACTCAAACGCAAGGATTGCCAAGCAGCTTGAAGATGATTCTCTTCTCCGACCGGTGTGCTGTTAGTGATGAAGCCAAGCGCAAAATCGTCAGTAGCATTGTGCAGGCCCTATCAGATTTTGTGGTGATAGAGTCACAGGACAAGATTCAGCTCAATGTCTCTACTGATACAGATCTAGGGACTACATACTCTGTAACTGTACCTGTGAGGCGTGTGAAGCCAGAATATCAATTAGATGACGAGACTGGAACGATAACAAACATTGAGTACAAAGACACCGGCGAAATCTCCGGCTCTGTTGATGTCACATTTGATTTCTTTGTCCCCGACGAAAAAATCAGTGATTACTGAGATTTTTATCGTTGATGTTTTGCTGATATTACAAGTTTTTCTCATGCATTTGTTTGCATATATATTAAGCTAGCTTAGATGACCTTAACACTTCCTGTATATATATATATATATATGAAGTTTTCTTCAAGGTGATTGATGTTTCTTTTTGCCTTATTTGGACCCGAACACGCATGTACCCGAAATTCTTATCACATATTTTCTCGGATCATTTTTCGAGTTGGGTTTGTTCGCATCAAGTCAGGCAACCCGAAATTTGATCCGAACTGAATATGTCACTTGCCTGAGACAATGTGCCCATGTATATGGTTACATATATGTCAATTGCCTTATCTTTATTCATTAATGGCTTGATATAAATGGGATTAGCTTTACCTTTTAAAGTAAGATCATATCTAATAAGAGAATTTTGTGACGCTTTTTTCCACTTGCAAAAGTATGGATTTTGGTTCTTATCTACTTTTTGACTTTCAATGACTGGTTGTTGTCACATAGTGGGTGTCACATTCTCGCATTTTTTATTTGTTTATTTCAAAAAATGATTGTGGACATGAGCACATTGCTGATATAAATGTATATTGCAATATCATATACTGTATGTGGCATGATAATCATGTGAATAAGGGAGATTATCTAATCTTCAATACATTAAAATAGAAATTGCAAGATGAGTCATATTAGCTAGTTACTAAAAGTTAGGGTCATGGTGGGTTACCACTTACCCAT
Organism: Pelargonium exstipulatum; assembly: GCA_036897565.1. Classification (NCBI taxonomy): domain Eukaryota; kingdom Viridiplantae; phylum Streptophyta; class Magnoliopsida; order Geraniales; family Geraniaceae; genus Pelargonium; species Pelargonium exstipulatum. Next base: position 7,603 of record JAYMTG010000507.1, read on the forward strand.
TTGTTTATGAAAATAGATAATCTAATTTGCAACCTATGATCCACCAATAAGCTTAGCAATATGAGAGTATTTGTATTTATCTCCAATTTTCGACACATGTTGACGCTTGATTGGTCTACGTGAAGTTTATTTTGGGGCCCACTTGTGGTTTAGACTTTTGCTTTTTGGGCGCCAGGTGAGTCGAAGAGTTCTCGTACATGTACCAGAAAAAACGTCGAAGGCTCTACCACTTAGGTTAGCGTTCTAGAGTTTCAAGATGTACATATGGTTTTGGTAATTGTCTAATGACACGAGTAGCCTCCGAGGTGACCCGCAAAATGTGGCGTAAGCTTTTGAACACATTCACTTAATGTCTTGATCTTCTCCAAACACTCGAAAGTGTCCCGTACATAATGGAATAAATTACCAAATGACGAAATGGAAAACAATACGGTTCATTTTGTGACACGAAATCATTGTGTTGCGGCATAAGTGTGGCGATGACCTTAACCATGTCGATGCACAAGTTAAGCCATAACCCTCATGTCACAGCAAGGTTCGTGCCAAAGCTTCAAATAAATTGTGCAAGCTTCAAATTGGTTTTAAACGTGACCATGTTGTGACATGAGGATTTATGTCGTGACACAAGTCGGGCCAAAGCCTCTTATGATCTTGTCCGAGAGAGGCAATGTTTGAGGGAGGCGAGTCCTATGGTGCCAAAAGACTTCATTTTGGACTTGTCCGTTTAGGAGGATTCGAAGGGAGCAAAACTATTGGTCTAAGATGATATCACATCATGCGTATACTCTTTGGGAGCAAATCCTCAAAGTTGCGTTCTATGTGTAAGTTCACAATGATGCGGTCTCATTGTTGTGAGATGAAAATGATGAGGCACCTGAACGCTACGTGTCAAATTGTTATTCATCAAAGTTATATATATGCGATTCTTTAGACAAACCTGTAAAAACTTTCGCACTCTAGACGTGAAACCCAAACCAGCCAACACTCTCACTTTAGTTAGACACGAATTGAGCATCTCTAACTCTAAGTAGAAATACTTAATCAAAAACTCGAGTTGTCACATGTACTTCCCGCGTACCAAATATAGCATTAGAGGGATCAAAATGGTCAAATAACTCAAAAACTTAACTCTATTGATGTCACTCTATGGTCTATGCATCATCAGCCATCCACGTGCGTCTCTCATATCATCAGCGTTCTTATTACGCAAAACAACACGCGCATATATTCCAAAAAGATAAAATAAAATAACAATAAAAACATTTTATTTTATCATTTTGGATCGGATCCTAGCCGTTCGTGCCCTCCCGCATCCAACGGTTCACTGCCACCTTTGACAAAACCCTAACCCCAAAATCCTCTGTTTTTACCTCCGCGTATATATATAGTCTGAGATCCACCTAATCCAATTTTGCTGTTGCTACCACAACAACGCACTCCACATCTCTCTCCATCTCTTCTTCTCCGTGTGATTTCCGAAGCTCGATCGCAGCAGCCATGTCGGACGAGGAGCACCACTTCGAGTCCAAGGCCGATGCCGGAGCCTCCAAGACCTATCCCATGCAGGCCGGTGCTATCCGCAAGAACGGCTTCATCGTCATCAAAAACCGCCCCTGCAAGGTCAGTTTCTATCATCGATTTCCTTCGCGCTGGCATCGATTTTCTTTGGATCTGGTGTTTCAGAGATAGTTCAAGTGTCCGATTCGATATAATTGCCATCTTATCCGTTTTTAATTTCGTTTTCCTGTTTTTTTTCTTATGTGTAAGTATTTATTGTCCGATCGGCTACAAATCTTATATTTGTGTTCTGTTTGTTATTTGATTGTTCTGTATTACTGTTTTCTGATTCGTTAACATGCTGGATTAGAAAATTTGCTCTCGTATTAGTTATCTGTATGGAAGAGAATTTCTATCTATGCACTGCCGTGGTGGTAATTCTATTCTAGGTTTTTGATACTGATCGGATAGTATTACTGATTAGGATGATGCGTATTGAAAAATTATTGTCAGTTTAACACTTTCTGTTTGGTTGTTGAGAAAGTTCGAATTGCTATTATAATATCTAATTGATGACTTGTACTAGATGTTTGTGTGACTAACTTAATAGTACCACTTAGATACTGATCTGATCTATTTTCTTATTGAATGGTGCACGTGTTATGATGATGATGATGATGATGATAAATCCTTTATAATTACTACTTTTGCTAGATCTACCTTTTTAGATCATCTGTTTTTTTCTTTGTTATATGATATTTTATCCTTTACTGCAGGTTGTTGAGGTTTCCACTTCCAAAACTGGCAAGCACGGTCACGCTAAGTGTCACTTTGTTGCAATTGATATCTTCAATGGCAAGAAGCTTGAGGATATTGTTCCTTCTTCCCACAATTGTGATGTATGAACTTGCTGCTATCTCTATTTATTTATTTATTTATTTGTTTTTGTGTTAACATTATACTTGAATAATGTTCGGACTTTATAGTGTGTGCTTACATAAAGTTTTTTTGTTTTTTGGAATTGCAGGTTCCACATGTTAACCGTACTGATTACCAGCTGATTGATATCTCTGAGGATGGATTTGTATGTTTATACTCTACCTATTATTGTTGGCTTGTTTATCAAAATGGTTCTACTCAATAAACTAATTTATACTGAACTCATGTTAGGTGAGTCTGCTGACTGAGAATGGAAACACCAAGGATGACCTGAGACTTCCAACCGATGATGCTCTGCTCACCCAGGTTTGTTAAATTTTACTTTCTACAATTCAGTTGACAATGAAGTAATTTATTTTCATAAGCTCATGTTTTGGATTGCTGTATTGTTTTTGTAGTTAATCCTTACCCTGCTTCTAGCATAAGAGATTTACTATTTAGTAAAGTTGATTCAGCACCGGTGTTGTGGTCTTGGACATGTATTATGTGCTGTGCAGTGTTATGTTAGGATTGTTAGGTTATAATATTCTTTGTATTAAGAAGTCCACAAGGCACACTTGACTGGTTCTAAAAATTGCTGAAATAAAGCCAAATGTTTTGAGTCTGGGGCAAGGATCAAGGAACTGATAGGGTGAATGCCAAATATTTTATTTACCACTAATTGCTTGTCTTGTTCACTTGGACGATTAAAGTTCAGAGTTCTCATCATAGAATTCAAAATTCTGTTCATTTGAAGCGTGTCATCTTAATATTTGCAATATACAACACCAAAACTAAATTGTGATCATTGAGTTGACAAGACATTGTAATGGTACAATGAATGATCTTTTTATGCGCAGTCCTTGGTGAAGACGAACATTACAGTCCTAATTTGATGACAAATAGATATGTGGGAAAAAAATGATGTATTATTAAGCAAATGATCTACATGTTAATTTCATTTAAAATCCTTTGTAGCAGCTTCTTGAAATTGTTCTGTGAGCCTATTCCCTTCATTGTGTGTTGCTTCAAATGCACCTTGCCGGTCATCTTTACAGTTAGCTCATAGCTGTATCACAAGTGATGAAATTAGGTTATGCTTGGGCTTGTTTTTGTTGCTATATGTCTAATGTTCATTTTTTAATATGCAGATCAAGGATGGATTTGGCGATGGTAAAGATTTGGTTGTTACCGTGATGTCTGCTATGGGAGAGGAGCAGATCTGTGCCCTCAAGGACATTGGCCCCAAGTAATTGTGCAGCCTTTTTATGGTAAGTTGCATGGAGGCTTGGGGATTCTGAACTACAGACGTGAAACAGATAGATATAGTACTACCTCCGTTTCGTTCCATTGGATATGTTGTGATTTTCATTTCAATTCGGATATCGCAATTCATATGTTTTGGAAAGTCGAACAGAAGTAGCGCATCTTTCCCATTATACTCCTTGCACAATTCAGAAAAACAGAATGTTAGTTGGGCTTGAAATTGCTTGTTCTTTTTTCTTTGTTTGGATTGAGAAAGTAGTGAATATTTTTCACATGGCTTAAATCTTGTCCTACCTTGGATTGTTCAATGTTTATGTGCAGTTATGTTCTTTTTTGCCATACTTTGTTCAAGTCCATTACTCAGCTGATTGGCTGGAGATTGAGTTTTTCTGAAATGATAAAAAACTGACAAAAAATATAATTTAGTGTTCCATAGTTCATAGTCTTTCAGTTGAAATTTTTATGACAATTTGTTGAAATGGTGGAAATAGTATTTTTCTAGATCACATGGAAAAAATAACCAGAATCTTTAATTTGTTTTTCCAAGTATGTAGTTGCCATCAAACAAATCATAAATATTCATAGGTACCTGCTTGAGCAGATATTGCAATATTTTTATGGCGATTTTTCAACTATTTCATGATTTTTTTTGTAGAATAAAGAATCAGTGTGAGTAATC
>JAYMTG010000508.1:0-11960 GCA_036897565.1 Pelargonium exstipulatum
CTAGCCGGGGACCCTGAGTCTACCCTCTACCATCAACTAGCCGGTCCCTTATCTGGTTCTCCTTCCCCGCTCCTAATCCGTTCTTTCCTTTGAAAACCACCACCGCCCGTTGAGCCAAATCTTCTGTTTCTTGGGGAGTAGGTGGCACTGGTATCTCATCCACCTCACCGACCACGTCTCATGCTTGATTCACTCCATCCTGAATTCACTAAGCCTCAATGCTTGTTCTCTTTCCCTTCGACACAACTAGAATAGCTCCATATGCTCTATATATGATCACTACCCAGACCACCAACTGCCTTAGCCTTTGCACACTCCTTCTCAATGTGTCCTTAGAGCCCACAATATTAAGATAATGAATAAATAATAATAAATTACCGTGTAATTTCCCAAAAATCATTTTATAGAACCGTGTTGACCAGTTGACCTCGAAACCTTAACGGCTACGTTCCTATCGATGAAGAAGTACAAAAGATAGAATGAAAAGGAAACCAAATTAACACAAAATACCGCGTAAGAGACGGCTCGTTGCGCGTATGTAGCTCACATGTTACCCACTCGCACCCACATTTTCTCTTACCCTATAAAACCATCTTCTTCACATCCGTGAAATCAGATATTTCCAAGACCACGCACGCACACCTGTAATTAGTAACAAGAACATCCAGAAGAAAAAAAAGCCCAAGACCCAGATCTTGAAACTGAGCAAGATGAGTTACTACGATCAGAACCAGCAACAGCCCCCAGTTGGTGTTCCTCCTCCACAAGGTGAATTAGTCAACAAAGCTCAGTTTTTTTCATCTGGGTTTCTTTGATTGGTTACTGTTCTTTGATGGGTTCTTGTTATATGTTTTGATTTTGACTTCAGAATTCTCCACAATCTCAATTTTTTCATTTGGGTTTCTTTGATTGCTTGTTATTTGTTTTGATTTCATCAACAAGGTGTGAAATAGTCAACAAAGCTAAGTTTTTTTTTTCTTTCATCTGGGTTTCTTTGATTGTTTGTTTGATTGATTGGTGGCTCTTCTTTGATGGGTTTTTGTTATTTGTTTTGATTTTGGCTTCAAAATCACCCACTAGGTGAAATAGTCAACAAAGGTCAATATTTTTCATCTGGGTTTCTCTGATTGTTTCTATTTTTGGTTTATTGGTGACTGTTCTTCAATGGGTTTTTGTTATTTGTTTTGGTTTTGCTTTCTAAATCTGATCTTGATCTGTTTTTTTGGTAACAGGGTATCCCAAGGATGCTTACCCTCCACCAGGGTACCCAGCACAGGGTTACCCTCCTCCTCAGCAAGGCTATCCTCCACAAGGGTACCCTCCTCAGCAAGGCTATCCTCCACAAGGTTACCCTCCACAGCAGCCTGGCTATGCTCCTCAGTATGCTCAGCCTCAGCCAGAGAAAAAGAGTTCTGCTGGTTTCATGGAAGGATGGTAAGCTAAGCTTTTTGAATCTAATCTTATACATTTATAGTCTTGCCAATATTGAACAAAAAGAGAGTCAATACTTCTTTCTTGATGTGTCAAATAGTTACATAGTTTTGTTCATCTGATTTTTTTATGTGATCACTGAGTAGCCAATTGTGGTTTTAGAGTTTCATCCTCTGTTTTTGACCCGTATTTGTTATGATGTATTAAGGAATGGGAGATACATATAAATAGAATTTTATTATTGATTCTCCATCTATCTGTTTCTTATATCACCATTGATCCATTTACTATCATTTATAATGATCTGTCATGATAAAATTTAACCTATGATCCAACTTCCATATAATCTCATATTTTGTACATGCATTCAATCTATTTAGATATAAAGGAATGTGCAAAATGATATAAAACTGAAAATGGATAAAAATGTTTTTGGTAGGCGATGAGATTTGCCATCTCAAAGATTGTTGGTGATTTAAAAAATAGTTTATGGTTTTATCCATTGACTTTAACTTGGTAGTGAAGTTGAATTTGTTGGTGTCCTCAAAAAATTAAATCTTTAGTACATATTGTGCACACAATTATGAAATTAGTCTCCCTTTGGTTTGTCTATATGTCAATTTTATTCCTATTAGATAATTCATACCTTATTAGCTTTGGCATGTGTTCTGTTCAATCAATCTGTAAAAAAATAATTTGGTATGTATTATGATATTGTCCACCTAGAAAATAGCTCCAGTTGAGCTTTCATTGTTTCTTGTTCTCAAAGAAAAGAAATATACCTTCAATCATCGGGTATTACTTTTAAAACCCTTGGCACTTGATTGATGAGAACATGTTATTCTGTAATTATTTTTATGGTTAAGTTCATTTGGATTGTTCTTATATTCCCAAGCTTTTACATTATTTATAATCTGAACTAGTTGGCTAATTATGCATTTATATGTTTGTTCAGCCTTGCAATGCTTTGCTGTTGCTGCCTGTTGGATGCTTGCTTTTGAGGAGATGATTCAACATTCTGTCAATGCTATTTGACTATGATCTGGCCTGGAGCTTTTGGTTTGGAACATCATCTGTCGTGTCTATAGATTGAAGTCCGGAAACACCATCGTTATTTTCTTGCCTTTTTTTTTTTACTTTTTGGACCATTTTCCATTGCATGTGTGAGATCATACAATATCTGTCAATGAAAAACAAGACTTCAAGATTTCATATTCCTTGTGTATTTGCTATTAATTCCCATTACTTCCTGTTTCTTGTTCTATGAAATCTGCATTGCTTCATGTTCCTCTTGACTAAGCTTTTGCTGTCATTACCATAGTTGAGGGTTTTGTAACCTTAGCTCATGCCATGTATGTATATATGTATCTATCCATTTTTTTCTTCTTGTGTTGTTAACAAGAAAGAAGCAAAAACTGTCCTTTTGTAACCATGAAAGCTGGGACCAGGTGTGAAGAAATGTCTTGTAAGTATCAAAAAAGAGCATTTCTTGTTTTGGCAAACAGAAGAAGCTGGCAAGAGTTGTTGGGATATACACTATGCACATTGATTCCTTGTGACAAAAGAAGCATATTCTCATGTGCCATCAATATTATTGCAAGTGATACAATTATTTTTCCTACTTACAGACTCTGCTATGCCATTGATTGTTTTGCTGAACAGGAAATGAAAGGTGAGGGACCATTTGTTGTCTCCTTGTAATTCAGTAGGTTCATTGCTCCTTTGGTGTAAATGTAATGTACTTGATCCTCATGAAAAGAGTCACTAGCTTTTGCTTCCCATTTCTGCATAATGTTTGTGTGTGTGCTAAGGAAGATGATGAAGAAGATATGTTGTTTTTGTTGCAAGAACATTGCCACAATTCAGGGTGGATACACTCTGCCTTTTCCTGAAATGAAGATTGATGCATAATGTATAGTAAGTCTAAGAGGATTGGGTGAATTTGGTTGTGGCGCGAGTTTTTGAGTTGATCGTACTTCAAAAACCGTTTTCACCAACCTGCCTAAGTAAACATCAATACGTGCAAATGGTGCGACTTTTTTTTACTTGGTTAGCCAGTAAAAGGTGTTTGTAAGATATCCATGTTTTATTCTTGAAACAAGAACCTTCGTAGCACTACAAAGAATGTGAGGACAACCTTTTACATCGAGGGGTGATGATGCGACTGCTTTTGACTGGCCCGCGTGACATCAACGAGGTGGCATTGTCCTAGTGTCCAAGTGGAACATCTTCAGGTCCTCGTTTTTTCAACTTTTTACAATAATGTGATGCTCGAGTACACGTGTCAACCGGGGAGTGGTATATGCTTTGTCAGCTTGGTTAATGTAGAATTAGCTCTACAAATAAAACTGATCATCACTAAGAAAAGGAGTGAGTGACAATGAATTTGATGTCCATTTTCAGTCACAAACAAATAAAAAGACATTACACCATTACAGTAATGTCTTGTGAAACGACATGGAGGGTACATTAACTTTGCGTCTGGAACATACACACACATATATTTGATAAAGGTTAAGGTGCTGGCTGGATGGTTTGTCAGCAAAAAAATGGCACAAGCTTTCAAGAAAGAGCCACCAATTGAATCCACACACTTACACCTGTTCTTTTTCAGATTCCGAAATAATAGAGATAACTTAATAGGCCTTGTTGGAAATGACATAACACGATTATAACGAAAACGACGTATCAATTCTACCTAATAGAAGCAACGCATTTAAATGACACGATCCAACACGTAAGACACATTTTTAAAGAGTGCATATTGGGGTGTCACGCCTGTTTTTAGAGGTCCACTACAAGCACAACACGGTTACTAATATTGTTTTTGGGTTTTCAACACAAACATGACGACATGATGATTACAACGCAAATGCGTGGGCACAGACACACTAATTTTTCGTCGTGTTTCGTACACTCTCACACACAAACATTCAAATTTCTGGTGTTTTGTCCTCTAGTGGAGCAATCACATTTCATCAACTGTGTAGTTTTGCCGCATCTCTGACTCTATCTGGTTAAATAATTGATTTATGTGGTGGTGGCTCTAGTGCTAGTCCTGTCTCTTCTCTTTACTATTTCTTTTTCCTTGGTCTCTTTCAAGTTTCAACAAGCTAGAACCAGCCATGGCCATGGCCACTTCTCTGAGATCGAAACCATCCACTGTTTGTCTCCAAAACCATGGATCTTCATCTTGTTCGTCTCCTTGGTGCCACAGCAATTATGGGTTGGCTTCGAATTTTGAAGTGTTGAGACGGAAATGGAAGAGGAGTAAGGTGGTTTCGGCGGTGAGAAGTGTTCCGGCGAGAGAGAGGAGGTTTGTGGAGGCAATCAGGGAGGCTCAGCCGTATATAGAGACACATAAAGGCTCTACTTTTGTTGTGCTTTTGTCTTCACCACTCTTCACCTCCTCCTACTTCACCTCTGTTCTTCAGGTATCTTCATCTTCATCATCATCATCATCTTTAAGTGAGCCTATATTTAGCATATTCGAGTTCTTGTTGTATTGATATAACTCAACACGTCTAATAACGGGTCGTGTTTTTGACATATACATTGAAAAATGTAAAATTTCAAATGTATCTTGTGAAAAATGATCCATAAACGTTACATTGGTTAAATATATCGTTAACCATGTCAAATCGTTTATAAACATAGTGTTCGTGTTATGTAGTTCAACCGATTTGTCATGTTAGCTTTATTTTTGGACTTACTTGAAACAATATAATATAGTTCAAGGCCAATTTAGAATGATATAGATAGTTTGTGGGTCAAATTAGAAAAAAACTAATTGTAAATAAATTAAATTTAAGTATTTAAAACGAGCAAAAATACGTATTCGTATATGTATACGTATACGAAGACCTGTGAGAGCGAGACCTGACTCCTACAAAACTGCTGGGTTGGTGGCGGTAGTGGCGTCTCGAATCTTGCTGCTTCTCGGCGGCGGCTTCTCTGAAGCTCACCTCCTCCACCGACGACCTTTCTTCAATTGAAGCTTTCTCGTAATCACTCTCTCTATCTCCATCTCCATGGCCTCTTCGCTTTTGTCCCATTCCTCTTCTCTATCTCTAACCAAGCTCCTTTACTCTCCCCAATTTGTATCCACAACTTCTCAAAAGTCCCATTTTCAGCATCAGTACCAGTATCAGTGTCGGCCCCTGAAGGGTTTGCGTATCGGAGCGGTCGGCGACGGAGGCAAGTGGAGAATCGGAGTTTCGACGAAATGCAATGACTTCAGCGACGCGGAGACGGAGGACGGTGGTGTTTCTCCCAAGGACGAGCATTTCGTGAGTTGGTTTCGCGAGGCCTGGCCCTACTTCCGAGCCCACAGAGGCGGCACTTTCGTCGTCATCGTCTCCGGCGAAGTCGTCGCCAGTCCCTACTTGGAGCCTATTCTTAAGGCACGCTCTCTTCTTCATGTCTATTATTTTTATTGCACGCATGGTTACTGATGAAATGCGCGAGAGAGAGGGTGATAAACAAAATCCAATTTTTTTTGGGTGAAGTGAGTTTGTTCATTAGAATGCTGAATTGGGTGTAGTTTCTTGAGGTTGTTGCTGAGTAAAGATTTGAACTTTGAAGGTGATTGTGCGCAGGATATTGCTCTGCTTCATGGTTTGGGGATAAGGTTTGTTATTGTGCCTGGAACGCATGTGCAGATTGATAAGTTGTTGACTGATAGAGGTAAGAGAAGTCTTCTGCTCTGGTAGCTCTAAACTTCATGTTTAGGAGTGTTCATTCTGTGGAAATGAACTAAACGCATTAAACTGAAAATTTTGTATTTACATCTTGTTACTGGATGATACATTCATTGAAAATGATTTACTTTGTCGGTTTGCAATTTTATTTTGTATTGGGAATGAGAATCTCATTGATGATGTTTGGAATTGAACTTGTTGCCATTCCTTAACTAATGAGCAAATTGTTCCCCCTTACCATGAATGGAATGGAATTCCCAATCCGTTCCCGTCCATGATATGACTCCGTCTTAAAAGTTCGTGCTCAAATTCGATTTGATTATAAAAAAAAGTGTATGTTTATCCTAAACATCTGTAGAAAATGAATCAGAACTTTAATCTAGGATGTTTTATTGTAGTGATTTTTGTTTTCATGTAGATTTTTGAGATGAACCCGATTATGGTTTCAATTACAGAAAAAAAAATGCACATTTATGGGAATGGAGGGAGTTGGAAAAGGAAAGGGAATCTCCAAATTCTAATCCAAACGCCACCTTAATGCTATTGCTATCCTATGATGTCTAATAGTAATGGATCTTCACTTGACAGATATATTTCATCAAGTCGAGTCATCAACTCAGAGATCTGTACTGCTCATTATATCTGACTCATTGAAACATTTTTTACCTGCGTAATGATTCATTTCTTTCTTGTAGGGAGTGAGCCTAAATATGAAGGACGATACAGAATAACTGATGAAGAATCTCTGGCGGCTGCAATGGAAGCTGCTGGGGGAATCCGTATAATGATGGAAGCAAAACTTTCACCTGGACCCTCTATATGTAGTATTCGTCGGCATGGTGATAGTAGTCGTTTGCATGATGTTGGTGTCAGTGTAGCCAGTGGCAACTTTCTTGCTGCCAAGGTAGGAATGTTAAATAATCTGCCTCATATTTACTTATTGATTATGTTGACCTCCCTGGATCTCTTCGTTGGTCCATCGACTGGATCAGTAGGCTTATTTTCTCATTTTTCTATAATGACAGAGAAGAGGAGTTGTTGAAGGTGTTGATTATGGGGCAACAGGGGAAGTAAAGAAAGTAGACGTTGATCGTGTACGTGAAAGGCTTGATGCTGGTTGCATAGTTATAGTGAGCAACTTAGGCTATTCCAGCTCTGGAGAAGTCTTAAATTGCAAGTACGATGTATAGTTGTATAAATGGTTGATTTATTTGTGACTTTATTCAGTCTGATCATTTTATATTCAAGTACACAAATGCTGAAAATAGCTCCTGTTTTTTTGCAACCTGCAGCACATATGAAGTTGCCACAGCTTGTGCCTTAGCTCTTAAAGCAGAGAAACTTATTTGCATCATAGATGGCCCCATTTTAGATGAGAATGAACATCTTATACGTTTCTTGAGTCTTGAAGATGCAGACATGTTAATTCGTAAACGGGCCGAGCAAAGTGAGATAGCTGCTAGCTATGTCAAAGCTGTTCCTGAAGAAGGTTTTACTAGTCCCCGGCTTAATGGTTCTAATGGAGCTCTGCCTTCTTCGCAGAATGGAAAGCCTGTTACCGAAAGGTTTAATGCAACATTTCAGAATGGAGTTGGTTTTGACAATGGAAATGGGCTGTGGTCTGGTAAACAGGGATTTGCTATTGGGGGTCAGGAGCGGCTAAGTCGATCAAATGGTTACCTCTCAGAATTGGCTGCTGCAGCTTTTGTTTGCCGAGGAAGTCTATTATCTTTTTCTTTGCTTTGTTTCTCTTCCCTTTTCTAGCTATTGTGAAATATTTACATAAGTTGGTCTATTGGCTAAAGGCTTTGTGAGGATGAAGAAAGAAATCTTTTGTATTTATAAGCTGAAGAAGTAAAAGCTATATAGGCTTAAAAAACAATTGAGTTAAAACAAACAAACTTAAGCTGACGGAAGAAGGATTATAAACAAGTAAAATGGTTTTGTCCTAGAATGGATTGCTTATGCTTTTTGGTTTCCCTTGCAGTGTGTTCCTTTATGCATCTTTTCATTTCATTTTCTCTGCAGTCTGCACTCTTTTTGAATAAGTGAGATATTTTCTTCATCACTCGAATTAGAGTTCTGTTGTTTACATAATTGGAACTGCATTCTATCTTTCAAAATTGACTGTTAACCTAGAGCTTTTATTTGACGGCTTTGAAAAAAAAGGATTTCTCATTTTCTTGTGAATGTGTTGTAAATGCGAAACAGGTTTTTATGTTTGTGAAAAAAAGAAGAAACCTTGACCTTATTGCTAATTGATGATTTGGACATATTGAGACTCTTGGCTTGTTATAGCAAAATTATGCTTGAACAAATGGTGAACTAGCTGTGTTTAACTTGGTTAGTAAGTTGATTATGCCATTAATTGAAACCATAATTTCAATGTATAAAGTGTTTCTCCTGTTGCTCATATTTTCGGCGGGATTGTTTCATTTATTAACTAAAATAAATATGAATTACACAAGCTCAAGGAGAAAATGAGCTCTATAACAAATGAAAGGCCCTCCGAGAAGGGATTCGAGATCGATGCATTCAAGTTGTCATCTGACATTTAGGATCCTATATGTGTGTGTGCGTGTGTGCTCCATCATATTCATCCATCTAAAATTGGACAACTTTAATGTATGTTCTTTCTTTCTTGAACTGAATACTACAGTGATAGTGTCACTCTTCAGACTTTGATCACTCGTAGGGACATGATAATGTTATCATTTATTTTACCACAAAGTACGAGATAGTGGATGACATTTTAGCATACAAGGGTTGAATTTTGATTTTATGTATATCAATGTATCATTAGGTATTGAATGATAGACCTGGAAGCACCAGCATTTGTATTATGGTTTACAGTAAATGCTAGAAGTAGTGTTTACTTATTACCAGTTGCCAAAACCTTCGTTAACAAGGGAAAAAGTGGTCACTGATTTCCCTTTTTGTTCCTCGTTACATCTATTCCTTGTATGTAATGGCTAAAAATTTACACTTTCTCAGATGTAAACTGGTGAATTTGCATGATGCTACAAGTTCACTCTTATGTTGAGTTAGAAGCATCATGCCAATAATTTTTATTTCAATTTTTTTCTTGTCAGGGAGGTGTTCAAAGAGTGCATCTATTAGATGGTACTATTGGTGGAGTTTTACTATTGGAATTGTTTTCAAGGGATGGAATGGGAACAATGGTGGCTAGGTATGCCATTTGTTTCTACCGAACAATCTCATTTCTCCTGTTAATGTCCACCACTCCACCTTGTTTTAATTAACCCAAAATTACTACTTGTTTATTTTGTCACGTGTCTTTAAGTGGCTCCCAGGCTTAGATGCTTGATCATCAGAACTTTCAGCGTTTTAATCATGCCTTGGCATTATTGCATCGTTTTGTTTGTTATGTTTTTGCAGTTTTCATTTGCATGTGTTTTGATCCATAGTAGATTGTCAGGAATCTCACAATCTGAAATTTCATGAATGCATCTGCCATTCACTATGCACCAATCTCACAATTTGGTGCTGATATATTTTTTGGGAGTTTTTTATCACCCTAAATCTCATTGACGTGCCTTAAATGTCTATTTTAGTGATCTGTATGAAGGAACTCGAATGGCTAGTGAGTCAGATTTTTCTGGAATTAGACAACTCATACAACCTTTAGAAGAATCTGGCACGTTGGTCCGAAGGAGTGACGACGAGGTCAGCTTTCCTGCTTTTCTGCGTTCTTGTATTTTGTAAATGGCATTTTGAGTGGTACGTCTAACTTCTTTTTCTACCTTAGTTACGTGAAGCGTTGGACTTTTTCATCGTTGTGGAGAGAGAAGGTCATATCATTGCTTGTGCTGCCCTTTTCCCCTTCTTTGAGGACAAGTGTGGGGAGGTTGCTGCTATAGCCGTTTCTCCTGATTGCCGTGGACAAGGACAGGGAGATAAATTACTTGGTATGATACTGAGATTATGCAATCTGTAGTACAATATGGACTCAGTTCTCTTTTTCTTGGCAAAAGCACATATCATTATATCAATTATGAATTTTTCTTGCACAGCCTACCATTCACACTCTTAAATTATAAAAATTGATTTCCCTATGCCGTATCCATTTTCTATCTTGCTGTGCACCCTCAAAGTCCCGCACAAATTTCTAACAGAAGGTTAAAAATCATAATTGGGGGCAAGAATTGAGAAACACGATTACTATGTGCTTTTAGTAGATGTGTATTGCAACTTTCTTTGTTATTCATAACTGTAGTATTTTTACTTGTTTACTCTCTGCTAGTCACTTATTAATTATTACCTTTACGGAAAAAAAATCTGCAGATTACGTTGAGAAGAAGGCTTCTTCACTTGGACTTAATAGGCTTTTCTTGCTTACAACTCGAACTGCAGATTGGTTTGTTCCCTACCTTAAACGTTACTTGGAATGCAATGCGATATCTGTGCTAGTATTACTATCTCAAATGGTTTAAGAACTCAAATCAATACACCAATTATGTTACTATCTCAAATGGTTGACTTTGATATGCAATTGATGGCTTCTACATATGATTATATGTATATGATTGTGCCTCGTGCTTTACAGGTTTGTGAGACGGGGCTTTTCACAATGTTCCATTGAAATGCTTCCAGAAAAGAGAAGGGAAAGGATCAATCTTTCCCGGAGATCCAAGTACTACATGAAGAAGCTGCTACCAAATACGAGTGGCATTAATGTTGCCAGAGCATATGCTTGAAGCTACAATATCACAATTCAACACCTTCAGGTAGAGAGGAGTGTCATGAAGGTCTTGGGCTCATAGCCAATTTTGTCTGTCAGAGAACCATCAGTTGTAAGTAGAAAATAAGTTATTCTAGCTAGTAGTTAGAGATTATCTAGTTTTTTTTTTTCCCTTTCCTTTTCTGGTTCTGTCTCCTTTTCCATTTCTTTTCTAGTGAATTGTTGATAAATAAGGCTTATTGTGGTTAATGTAATTTTCTTCAAGGGCTGATAAGTTTAAAAATTCACAATTTCCTTGCAAAATTGTCATTTATAGTTTGTTATTATTGTGTGCAGGGTTTGCCTACTAAATTTTAGACATCTATTCTCTTTTGTTGTGGAATTTTCAGTGCACAAATTCATTTTGAGAAATCTTCACAACTATTAAAAGTAGAGCTGGCAATGGACAAGAAACTGCCGTGTTTTGTCTCTCATTTTGTAATCATGTCATGCTCACTTTGGGCTTCCAAAATACGTGGGTCTTGTTATATAATAGTGTTGAAAGAGAGGGCATAGTTGTAATTCAATCAGAAAATGTTGGATAATGTCGTGTTAAACATGTCGATTCTACAATGTAAAATGTGTTCATGTCAATTTTGTTCATTCAATAGAATTACTAAACATGTCTACCTCGTTCTTCAAATATCATGCTGAATGCGCAACATAATTAACCAGCATGCACGAATTGTCAAGCTACAGTCAAAACCTCTTTTTGCTGCTGATACATCAGTCTCTGTCCATCATAAGGGAAATTGATGCTTCCCAAGTTTATACATATATGTGTGTATAAGGTAAGTTTATTGAAGAACAATAAAATAAACAGTAACAGATTGAAGAAAATGATATTTGAAGTTGAAATTGACAAGGTACACCCTGTCTGTCCAATTTATTATAATCAAACTGTTCATTAAGGACAAACTATTTTCTCAAAGATGTGCATCAAAGAAGACAACATTTCACATTCTCCAACTTCTCTCAGGATAAAACACAGGAGAAGAGCTTCACAATTCCTCAACTTTAGGAGGAGGGCCCTTCCATTTGAAATTGTCTGCATATAACTTCACCTGCAACAACGCAAAAAAGTTCCA
>JAYMTG010000509.1:0-11959 GCA_036897565.1 Pelargonium exstipulatum
CGAACGACCTATATCACCTTACCAAAACATGGGTTACACTATTAGCTGACCTCCTAACAAAAGTGAAATGAATACTAGCAAAATATTCCTTAAGATCAAGGATGTCATGTATAATCAGACCACAAGCATTGTTGTCCTCTCCTTTAGTATGGAGTGTATCTGTAACTGATAACAAGTCAAACTCAACAACCACCTCAAGCCAACCTCTATCGCGGATCCATGACAAAGTATCTCGAGTCGCCATCGCTTCCACCACCCCAAACTCGGCCCTTCCAATCACGTAACAATCAGGCCAATACCCACACGACACTCGGCCTCAAAACAAGCACCGTCACAATTAACCTTAACAATACCCGTGGGCAGCAAGCCACCACTTACCCCAAACTGCGGCAAGAGCCACAACGAGGTTCCAAAAAAGAGCTACTAGGAAAGTACTTACCTCATAATGATTAATTAAGCTATTTAAAATTCACATCATTAAATGTCTTTATCTACATGTTGCATTACCATCTTTAATATGAATAGTGAGATTTAACAAGGGTAATTGCAACGTCTCCTCAATGAAAACAAATTAGTGAGATAATAGATGTAAATCGCATACTGTGTAATTGTCTATATGTTTAATCGTTTCAAGTATTGATATGTCTCTAACCAATCAACATTTTCTTCTTATCTCTTATATAATTTTAGATTCATAATCATGCATTGTGTGACACTCACAAGTACCAACGTTTATAATCACACTTTTGGGACATGTTACGAGACTATTAGCCGCTCGTTACGAGATAAAGAGACGCAGATCATTCGAACGTTTGGAAAAAAAGAACTAAAAGTCTCAACTATCCCTTTAGAATTCAATGATAGTGTAACTGTCTGTCACTTGAACTCCAAATTTGTTCCATCCCAGGCCTAAATTGGAAATTTGGGACAAAAAAAACAAACTATTAACTGTTTCATTTTCGGCGCAAGTTAGCTAAAAATCCCATAAAGAATTTTAAGCGCGAAGCTCCCATTTTATCGCTAAGAAGATCTACAACACACAGCAAAGCTGCTCTCTGTTCCTTCCCTGTTCGGTCTCCTCCTCTCCAATTCTCTCAGGTACGATTCTTACCATTTTACTTATGTATCTATCGTCTATCAATACATTTTCAGCCATATAAATGCCAGTTACTCTAAAAATGAAACCCTAGATCTATCAATCTGGTTCAATTGTTCGATTTTAACTGATGATTTTAGTTCCATTTGAATCTTTGCTGGTAAATGAAGCATTTTGGTAACTTGGGTAGGCAATTTGAATTGTGGGTTGTTGGAATTATATGCAATTTTACAGTATTGAGATTGTTAAGAATTGCAATTGGAACTAAAAACTAATCAGTATCTGTATTACACACCTAAACCCAGAACTTCAACTTTGATTACACTTGAATTGCTTACTATTTGCAAGCCTATGGAACTGGCATTGACTAGAGAATTTAATATTTTATGAAAAAAATTGAAATTGTGATGTTTGATGTGTTGAGGCATAGTAACGTGGTACACCGGTGCTAGAGCTGGCAATTTGTGTTGTAAAACAACTCAAAACACTAAATTAGCTTGTTTGGACTCACACATTTTGTAATCGTGTCGTGTTTGTGTTGGGCCTCCAAAACATGTGTGCAAGATTAATTAGTCGTGTTGTGATTTTATGGGTGGTTGAGTCTCAACCATTAACTCCTTGCTCTCTACATTACATCTAATCTCACAAAATCAACTTCCTTAACACACAGTGGCTATGTTTAGTTCTTTTTGTGTGTGTGTGTGTGGACATGATCAAGTGGATTGAGTGTAGGGAAGTTATACTTATTGCAAATCTTTTAACACCTCTTTAGCTTCATTGATATGACGCTTGCTAGTTGTCATCATTAGTCTCATGAATCTTGTTTCTAATATTCTTAGTGTGCTTCAAAGACGTAAAAATTGCCAATAATAATTTTCCGACATGTATAATAGTTGAAATTGCAAACTATAGCTAGAGTGGAAATTTGATGTTGGAACTACCCTTGATTGTCACTAATAATGTAGTCTTCACCATCGTCATTATCTTATGACGAAAACAGAACTACATTGTCGGTTAATAAGCGAAATATCGTATCTAATGTAACTTCTTGTATCTAGCTTTTATTACAATATAATCCTCAGGTAATAACGGCAAACCACTATTTTATGCAGATGCAAATTGTACATTAGGAGTTAGGACTTTTATCTGATACAAAACTTGTTTACATCAACTTATGTCATTGGTGTCCCCATAAGCCACCCCATAGATATCCATAACTAACAGCTTTTTGCATTTTTTTTGTCTTGAAACGTTTAGTTAATGGTTGGTCAGGTTTGTCTTACGAAGATAAATTCTATATCAGCCCATTGGTATATATGTTATGCCATCTGAAATTTTTATTTTATTTGTAGGTTAAGCATAATAAGATGGAGAACATACGGTACGCTGAGGAGCTTGTGAGGGAGTTTCTTGTCTTCAGAGGATTTACAAATACACTGCAAGCTTTCGAGACTGAACTATGTACAGATATTGGTAAAGGGTTTCAGGTGGATAAGATACTAGATTTAATCTTCTCAGTATACGTTCCCAATTTCCAGGCAGATAAATTGGTTGGCTTGTTGAGTTTTTTCAAACAATTATTATCTTCATCATCTGAGGCGGTATTTATTACTACTGTATCAAAATTGGAGATCTCCATTCTACGCTACTATATCATTCATGCCATAAAATCAGGAAAGAAGGAAAAAGTTGTAGAGTTTTTTGGAACTTACGGCAATGATTTACTGCAAAGGGATCAGAGCTGGAGCCCATGGTTTGGTAGGTTCATTTTATTTTATCTCTCTTTTGTACGATTGTACTTATGAACTAATTTCTTTTTTATTAAGATCACTGAGCTTTCCGTGCAGCCATTCCTTATATAATAAACCCAAGCTTGGATCCACAGTTTCGTTTTTACTTCTCCAAGGAATGGTTTGAAGCCTTGCATCTTTCTGTGAGGAATTTCTTTAGCGAGATCTTCAATGGTACTCATATCCTTTGGAATAAATATATTTATGAAATTCTGATTGGATTCTTAGACTATACCATAAACTTCAGCCTTGCCGTCAGCAAGTAGAAATTTATTATGATGTAAGTGCACTTGCAGTTTTTCAAAAATGTTTTTACTGTTGGGGTTATTTTTATGGCCTGTACATGTAAACTCCTTCACAAAAAGCCTCATGTTTTAAGTTTGTGAAATCTTAGTTAAGGTTAGAATGGTAAGAAATCATTCTCAATTTCCATTGTAACCCTCCATGTATTTTCCTCCCAAAATTAAAAAGAAAAATGGGGTTGAAGAAGATTCATTCACTATCATTTATTTACTGCTAAATATTACATGGTTGCGGGTTGCGGCATCAAGTCGTGTCTTTCATTTTTTCTACTAGAATAAGATAAGTATTGAGTTATTGGGTCTTGGAAGAATGTGTCCTTGACTAGACCACGCATCCCTGCATTATTGAAGATCAGTTCTGAGAAGAGTACAGTCAATCATCTCAAAAAAGGCATCAAGCAACTTAATCTCAAGTTATCACAACTTCAGATATTATTGGAGGAAAAAGAGACTCAGATTCGCCATTTAAGGAGGTAATGACAATTTTCTTGAAAAAACACTGTGATACATACTACACTTACTGCATTGTTATGATAGAAATTCAACTTGTTTTGAACAGTAATGCTTCATCAATTATGGACACTAATACTGAAAGAAGTAACAGTTCAAATGTATCAAGTGTCGCTCATGAAGAGAATATTCTATTATCACCTGATACTCAAGAACCTTGTGCTCCCACTACTCCATGTTTGGGTGAAACAGAGCTCAGTCCAGATCGAGTTGTAGCTGTATCTACCAAAATTTCATCAGAATTTACCTTGCCTGAATCCAGTCACGATTCAAGTTCTTTATCAGGTCCTCATGTTGATGGCGGAAATGGTGATATTAATCAAATGTCATGTGATGACCCTTTTATCGGTATGTTATTATTTATTATTTTTGTTTCTTCATAAACCAAGGGTTGTGAAAAAGCAAAAAGCTGTGGCACCATATATAAATTATATGAGACTCAGTTTGAATCCTGGAAAGTTGAGGAATATATAAAATGTAAGATAATAGTTCAGACAAAATTTTAAATTGATATATTCACCCTATTTTACTTTCCCTAAACACTTTATAATTCCAAACATAGTTTAAACAGCTGTCCTGTGAAAATAACAAGACTATTTGGGGTGGTCGGAATGTGGAGCAAGATGACATAAGACTTCCTGGCACGACTAACCTAAAGTTCAAAAATAGACATAATTGATTAATAATGTTACTCAGCAAGATAATTACATTTAATTATGAAATCATAGTTGGGTTACTGAATATGTTGTTTCAGATAATGTTGGAGAAATGCAGGAAGAAGAAGAATTCCCTGATGTGAAAGTAGACTTCCAGGTGCAATTCTTGCAGCCCCTACTTGAGTTTCAATAATCTTTCACGTCACATTTTTGTTCTTTATAGGAGTCCTGTAAGCTTAAGAACACCATGTTTTGCAGGAGACATTTTTAGGGCACACAAGTCTGATTAGTCGGTGCCGCTTTTCTGCATCTGGGAACAATATAGCCAGTGCTTCTGTGGATGGCACAGTCAGGTACTTGTGTGAAAATTAGGTCATATACTGTTATAGAGATTTACTGATTCAGGGGTAAATTTGAATGCATATATTTCCGTTGATGCAGATCTTCTTACTATTATTCTAATTATGTGTCCTACAAACCCACTCGCCAAGTGTTAATTTTAATGTACATTTACAGATGTCCAAATTTCTGAAAGGAGCTAGTTTGGCAGTCTTTTGGCATATATGGTTTAGTGCTAGTTTTGGATCAAACTTTGATGGATCAAATGTATAAAATTTGCTATTTTTTTTTTGTTTGCTTCATACAGGATATGGACATATGATTCGTCAACACCATCTTCTAGAAACGCAACCATATATTGCGGGTCAGAGATTATGTCACTTGACTGGGAGTGCAAATCTGACCGCTTGGTACATAACCTTTTATTTTCTAGTCCTCAAAAACTTGAATCCATGTAGGACATTTTGCTTGAATTATTTGAGACTGCATGCATCCACCTTTAACTATTATTGTTCTTTTGAATAAAAAGCTTCTCATAGGTACGGGAAATGGAGGCATTAAAGCATGGAATGTTGATGCAAAGCGGGTTGTCTGTGATCTTAGCACAACTGATACATTTCCAAGGTTCTTACTAAAATTACTTTGTTTGTGATTCTTTTCCTCCTTTGCCTTCACTCTTCACATTTTTTGCTGTGTTGTAGTGTCTTGGATCTGAAGTGCAGCCCTGTAGAACCAATATTTGTTTCTGCAGCAGCATCTAGAGGGTATTTTCTTTCTCCAATCTTTTATTTGCAAAAGCACAACTTACAGCTTCTATGCTTACGCCTTACGCGGCTGTACTTCATCTTGAAACTCTTACTAAACTGCACTTCATTATTTCAATATTCTTCAAGAGATTTATCAATCACCATGCATTTGTAACACACTTGAGTGTGCTAGAGCTTATCAGGTTTTTCTTGTCTTTGTAGGCATGGTTCGAGTTATGTTGATAGTTTAGGGTATGCTTCATTAACTGTGTGGAACATGAAGACATGGAAGGCTATGGTATGTGCTTTCTCGTTCCATAATTCCACATTTCAGTCCAGTTTCCAGTTCATAATGCTGTCGATGATGCCTTAATGCTTCTTTGGCTTTAATGAAGACAGTCCTTCCACTTGGCAAAGATCCACCGGCAATTACTTCTCTGTGCTTCAATCACAACGGGAAGATATTAGCTGCTTCTGCAACAGATGGGATGATTCACATGTTTGGTATCCTTTAGTTTGGTCCTGATATTATTACTATCAACCAAGATGTTTAATGATTCGGATTCGATTTTAAAACCCTTGGTTTAGAAAAATAACAGTATAATGATTCAAATTAGCTGGAACAGGATTGTTATAGTTATTCCTTAACTAGCTGAAGACATGTCTGCTGGTCTACAAATTACCGGGTGGCCTGCACATGATTCTGCTATAAGCTCTATTCTTTTTGGGCCTGACGAGACGAGCATTTTCAGTTTGGGATTAGATGGAAAGGCAAGTACCTCAATTTGTATCTCATCTCATATCACTGTTTGCTTTGACTATCTCTTGCTTAAGCACAAGATCTGATGGAATTTGTTTGATGGTGTCAGATATTTGAGTGGAGCTTGCAAAACCAAGGCAAAGTCCTTTGGTCAAGAAATTGTAACAGGTACTTCCTTGACATGGTCGTCTAAACCTCAGCTTTTAAGTGTTCCTTTTTATACGAGCTCAAAGATTTTCTAGTCACCTTAATATAGTGTAAAGAAACCAAGCTCATACAATATCTTGAATTCAACTGAGTTTGTGACATGAAAATTTGAAATGCATGTTTGTTGTTGATTCGTTGTCTTTGTACACTACACACATTTTTTAATTTTAAAACTTGAAACAGCCCATCACGTTCCTTTTGAACATGATGTTAGTAGCTTTGTAGCGTGCAAGTTTGTAAAGGAACGTCCCTAGTGACTTCATTGTGTTCCATTTTTGTAGGTTCTGCGACTCCGAGAGCTTAAAACACCGCGGGCACGAAATGGCCTTAGATGCTAATGGGAGAAGGCTTCTGGTAACATCTAATAGCGTTAGAGCACCCATATATCAGGTGAACCTCTCTATAGCTATGAATAGACCACAATTTGATGACTAATGATTAAAATTAGAGCCGACAATTCGGGTTTTGGGTTGAAATTTAAAGACTTAATCCAGACCCCACCTGCAAGAAGTGCGGGTTTCATGTTGTCTGAACAGACACTTGCCTTTCTCATGTTAAACCCAACCCGGAAATTAATGGAGTCTAGTTTGTGCGACCTGAACCCGTGGGTTGCATTGAGAGATTGCTTCTACCGTATAGTCCAAATACACGTGCTCGTGATCTAATATCTGGTTGTTTCGTCTGGTTTTCTCAGGTTCGAGGTCATACAAGTAACGGGTTAAGAACACTTCCACACAGTGCAGCCATTACAACTGTGGATTGGCATCCAACCTTGCCCATATTCTTGACTGGATCTGCAGACCACTCTGTTCGAGTAACTTCCATGTTATAAAACATCCTTGTTTTGTTCTGTATTTGCTAGTAGTATCTATAATCAGCTCTTGGAGGGTTGTGGAAAGAGAAGTTATTGTAGTTCATTTGATGGTTGTGATCATTCTTTTGTTCAAATTGTAACATCTTTTGTTTAATTATATGCTTTTGTGCATGTTTTTGCTTGGAATCAATTTGGAGGTGAAAGAGACTCATGGATTAGAATTTAGGAGTCAATTTGAATCAAGTGGCGATCTGAATATGCAGACATATGAAATTTAGTTCGATTTAAAATTGATCTGACTAGTTCTAACCAGATTGGATTGGACAAATTCACTCAAACCCGTTCATTTTACTCTAAATTTGAAAAGTGAACCAAATCTCTTTCCATTCTGAATTTGAACAAAATAGATTTTCTTTTTGGTGCTAAAAAAGAAACAATACGAATTCACTGAAAACGAACGAAGCGAAGACAAATAAATAGTAGCCAAATTTCCAGCAAAAACATCCGCAAAATTGCGCGGCGATTTTTCAACTCTCTTGCACTCTCACTTTTGATTTTCTCCACAACTCTCTCTTCAACATTTGTCTCTCTCAGAGCAACAATGTCTCAGGTGGTGGCTACTCGTTCGATTTCTGGCTCCTTGCTGTGCTCCGGCGCTGGATCTACGGCGCCGGACCTGGTGGATAAGCTCAGGCTACGCTTCGTTGTCGGTTCGGGAGAAGAAGAAGAAGAAGCGGCGCAGTGGTCAGCGCCAAGAGATTCTGATCGGGCGCTGAGGCCGAAGTCATCCTGGTGTCGCCGGAGGACTTGCTTCAGGTTTGCGTTTGCGAAATTATTTGCATAATTTGAGCAGCTTGTGTTCATTTTTGTCAGTTCTGTTTGGTTGCCGACTTGCAGGAAAATTATGAGAAATGGTATGGAGTTTAGTGTAGTGTACAGTGTAGGCATTGTTTGGCTAGCGTCTTTTTGGAATGCTTTAATAGTTTTACTGCTTTGAGAGGGAAGTTTGAGGTGTACTTTTGTTCATGTAAGATGGAGAAGAAGGAAAAAAGTTTGAGATCTGTTCTTGAAGAAGTATAGGACGAATCGTGAGGTTTTGCTTTCTGAATTTGTGTCTTGAATCACTGTATTATGTAAAGAATGTAGTCCTTTTGTCAATTTAGCATGTAGAGTTTGATTGGTATAAAAGTGGAGGAAGAGGAAGGAAAATCTTATTTGAATATATTGTTCTATATGTGTTTGCCTTTCTTTTTAAAATTGTGTATGCATGATGTTTAGTGTCATCCTTGTTTGTTTGCTGAGAAAATCCGCAAAAAGAAAATCTACAAAACTCTGAGTCTTAACAATTTGAGCAGAAGAAAATTTTGGTATAGATACAACTCTATAGAAACACAGGACTTGAGTGATGTTTTCCATAAACGATTGACACTGACTTGTGCTGCCCTGAGCTGAGCAGACGCTGCTGTCATGACTTTAAGCTCATGATTAGATGAACTGAATGTGGAGAGAGAGTTCTTGTTGCTTGCATATTTTGGTCTTTAGCTAGTTCAACTTGGTCAGCGGTTCTTTATGCTATCTATACCTTTCTTTTTAGCATTACCAAACTATCCAATAATGGTTGAGCAGTGGCATTGAATTATGTATCTTGTTGTATCTTTACTTATAGAAGACTTAACATATATAATCCTTTATTTTGGCAGGCTGTGGTGATGTATGTGTTATTGTGAAAGTTGAAAGTGCATACTCTATACCAAATTTGCATTCGATTAGTGCTGCACCTGATGAGTGAGTGCCTGAACTTTTCCTTTCCTTTCTGAATCTGATTGGTTTATCTAATTGAGAGTGAATTTAGTTGTCTTCTTTTCATCATGTAGTTTTATCTGCTCTGCTTACTATCATTTCAAGCATTGATATTTCTTTTTTTTTTTGGGTGTGTGTGTCCAAAGTAAATAAAAATTTAGGAGTTTGTTTGTAATTATTACTTATAATCACAAATTCACGTCAGATTTAGGAGTCTCCACTTGATCAACTAGGATTAAATGTGGGAAACATTGGTAATTCAACATTGAGAAGACAAATATTAGATAGAGCTGGAAGGTAATGAATAAGAGGCTTCTAAATGAGAAATAGAATGGCTTACTATTTCTTGCCCATATCTGATACTTCCGCTCTTGTTGATGCTGGATGAACAATCATGCTTTCTAAATACTTGCTGCCACAATAACAGTTTTCCCCATGTTATCGTTGTTAATGTTCTACCAAAACAAAGAAAGTACCTGCAAAAGTGGAACCTCCTCAATTAACAGTTCAGCACCAAGATCTCCTCCGGCATGTGATGTGCGTATGTTTCTATAAAAGTATTAACTCTCTTCTAATTGAGTGTACATGAAAACAAGTAAAATGCATTTGTTATTATGTTTTATGTAAACTTGGTAGCTGCTTGAGAAATGCTAGGCAGATCTTATTGTTGACAAACCAGGACATGTTATACCTAAAAATGAAGTGGGTTCATCATCATGTCCCTAACTGTAATTTCTTCAAATTTTCCTTTTAAAAGACTAATAAAGTTAAGAGAGTGAGGTTTTGAAACTGTGTATAGAAGAAAAAATTATCTCAAATTTGCTGGTTGAGGTCAGATAATATGAATGTTAGATATTTTATATCTATGTGGATGTAAGGATCAAGAAATCAGAGTGGCGCAGCGGAAGCGTGGTGGGCCATAACCCACAGGTTCCTGGATTGAAACCAGTCTCTGATATTTCTTTTTAAATGCTCTCCTACTACTCCATGCTTGTTTATATAGTTCTGTTGTCGATGCAGGTCTTCTAACCATTATCCTATATGCCCAAAACTTCTGAAACAATAATATTTTTGCTGTTGTGTATAGATATGCCTTAGTGTTGGTGCATTAAAGCAAGTCATGTTGATGCAAAGTGGGTTGTCTGAAATCAGAGCAGCCTCATAGAACCAATATTTGTTTCTGAACCAGCATCTAGAGGGTATTTTCTTCTTTATCTGATCTTTTATTTGCAAAAGCACAACTTACCGATTACATATTCATGTGAAACTATGCTTCACTTTCTTTAAAATATTCTTCAGGAGCTTCATCATCACGATGAAGCTAATGATCAAATTGGGTGGGTGTAAACTGTTGCAAACTTTGCATTCTTTTTTCCTATAAAATTGACTGATTTGGAAATTTGGAAGTAAAGATTACAAATATGCCAATCAGTTTTGGTGTGTTTTATAAGCACCACTGACACTTGATTTGAGCTGTAGGTGGTATGATGTCACAAGTGGTGAAGTTCAAGACAGAGGATTTTTATATTCTGAGGCTGTTGATGGAGGAGAGCTGAAATCTAGACCTCATCTAAATGTTCGAGGAAAAATTGCAACTCAGCCTTCCATTTCTGGTTGGTTCTCGCATGATCACTTCTATGCTGTTTCCTTTGTTAAGATGACTTCTAGCATTCTTTAGTAACTATACATTTATAACCCTTGATAGAGTTGCTTCACTTTTGCAGGTTTCCTCTGAAGCCATGAAAATTATGCACATTGTTGCATTATGGACTGAAGCAACCACTCCAAGTGCTGAAATGCCATCCAATCTTGGTCAGGTCTTCAAGGTTGGTTAACATACAAATTCATATCTTTTTTATAGTTATATAAAGTCTTGAAATTCTTAACCTAAGCTTCTTGTTTCCCGCATAATCACACGAGTGAGATGTTTGAGCCATATATTCTCGGCCTTCTGGAATTCGCCTTCACAAACGAGTGAGTTTTTGTATGCTCTGGAGCTATAATTTTAAACTATGCAAGTAAAACTATTTCCTTTCCATTTTCATGCAGTTCTCGGTAGATGCTGAGGAATCCTTACAACAGGTATGTTTTTTGCACGCAGTTTATGTTTGTTTATTGCTTCTTCTAAAGATCTGGTGCGAGCAGCAAATATGTAGTTACTCGGTCAAATCATTAGGTGTAGCAAGTGCATGGTTGATTAAACTTTCTAAAACACTGTACTTAGGACAAGTCTTTGGTTGTAGCCAGTTGATTATGAACTATGAGGAAGCTTAAACCCGATTAAAATCCATATGAACCTTGGCCTGATCAGATATGACAAGAAACAATGGTATAAATTTCGAGCAAACAATGCTACCATTAAATAGGACACCTTAAATTGTCAAGGAACAGGAAAATGAGCAACAAACTGGGACATGAACCAAAAAATGAAGTAGGCTTGATGTCATGTCCCTGAAAGTGCATGTAAATAGTTAAAAATTAACAAGATTTTCCTCTAACCAGCTGTTCTTAATAGAATTATGTGAGCTATGGAAAGTGAGGAACTGAGCATGGAAGAAAAAATGATGTTAAAATTGCTGGTTAAGGCAAGAGAATAGAAATCTTAGATCTGGAGCTCATACATTCAGATAAAAACTGATTATATTTGCGTGTCGCTGACGATATAACAAGATATCAGAGTGGCGTAGCGGAAGCGTGGTGGGCCCATAACCCACAGATCCCTAGGTCGAAACTAGGCTTTGATATTTTACTATGTCAAATCTAAAGAAAAACACGTGTATAATCCTACATGGATCAATATGCCTCACGTGAGAAACCATGATTTTATAGGTTCGCTCGAAATCTCATGTTCAAATCTCCTTTTAAGCATTGTTGGTATATATATATATATGTGTGTGTGTGTGTGTGTATGTACACACACTTGAAAGTTCATGAGTTGC